>JAGKTI010019557.1:0-16908 GCA_018397915.1 Birgus latro | reverse complement strand
CTAGGGTTGGAAGAGTGGCTGGTTAGGGTGGTTATGGCCATGTACGTGGGTGCTCACACTCAGGTAAGGGTGAATGGAGCTTTGAGTGATGAGTTTCCCGTGAATGTTGGTGTGCATCAGGGGTCAGTTTTGAGTCCCTTGTTGTTTATCATGGTGCTTGAAGCCCTCTCACGTGACTTCAGAGAGGGACTCCCATGGGAGATGTTGTATGCTGATGATTTGGTGTTGATTGCTGAGAATGAAGAGGAGGCTGAGGAAAGATTTAAGAAGTGGAGAGATGGTATGGGGCACAAGGGCTTAAGGGTAAATGCGGATAAAACAAAAGTGATGATATCTAGGGTTGGTGGCGGTACAATCAGAGGAGAGGGAGAGTGGCCATGTGCAGTTTGCCACATGGGTGTGGGAAGTAATTCCATCTTGTGCAGTGTTTGAGATAGGTGGGTGCACAAGAGATGTAGTGGTATTAGAGGTAGACTGCGAGATAACGCTGATTTCATGTGTGCAGTGTGTCGGGGAGAGCAGGCAGAGATTGTTAGGCGTGAGAGGGTTGAACTTGCAGGTGAGTCTCTTGAGTGTGTGGAGGAGTTTTGTTATTTGGGAGACATGTTGTGTGCCGCAGGTGGGGCTGGAGTTAGCTCGGTTGCTAGAGTGAGAAGTGGTTGGAAGAAGTTCAGGGAGCTGTTGCCTCTCCTGACATTGAGAGGACTCTCCTTACGTGCTAAGGGGTCTTTGTATGCAGCATGTGTTAGGAGTGTGATGCTGTATGGTAGTGAGACCTGGGCAGTAAAGGAAGAAGATATTCGCAGGTTTAAACGTACAGAAATGACAATGATTAGGTGGATGTGCAGTGCGTCCCTGCGTGCAAGGCCTGGGGGGGCTGGGTTTACGATAGAAGAGTTGAGAGGTAGGATGGGACTGGAGTGTATTGGTGTTGTGATGAGGAGAGGTAGGCTGAGGTGGTTTGGACATGTGGAGAGGATGGGGGATGATAATTGGGTACAGAGGGTGAGAGGTGTTAATATTGGGGGAGGGGTTGGGAGGGGTAGACCGAGAAAGACATGGGACGAGGTCATTAAATGTGACTTAAGGGTTAAGGGACTGAATAGGGAGGCTGCCAGAGATCGAGCAGCGTGGAGAGCCGCCATTGGGTGACCAAGGCCGACACATGCAAGCATGTTGGAGCCTTCAAAAACGAAAACGATTGTGCCCTATATTTGAGTGCATAGGATGTGAAAAAGGTGATTTTCTCAGTGATTATCGTGTCTCTTACCTATGTTCACTGTGCTGTCAGGTGGTAAACACATTTGCCAAACTCACCTCTAAATCATAATTTTTCTGGTTAAATTTCATTTGCTTCATGCTTTGTGTCCCATATTTGAGTGCATAGACTGTGAAAAAGGTGATTATCATAGTGATTTTCATGACTGTTACCTACATTCACTGTGCTGTCTGGTGGTGAACATATTACCATACTCACCCCTGAATCATCATTTTCTGGTTAAAATTCAATTAATTCATTCTTTATGTCCATTATTTTTATGTGAATAGGGTCTTAAGTGCTATGCATGTCCGGTAGGGAGTTAGGTAGGTGTTTTTTTTTTATTTAGGCTAGGTTAGGATCAGGAATGACCGGTGCTGGAGCTTCATGGCCCAGTATCTGGACATGCCTTTGGGTCTGTTACATCGGATAGTGGAGAGATTACTGTACTTTGGACACTTGGGGCTTAAAAAAAACTGGGAAAAAATTGCACACTTCTGTGGTGAGTGAGAAGTTTAATAACAGACCGAGTACAAAAATATTCTGTTTTTTACCCCTACAATTGAAAGCATTGGCCCGTCCCCCCAACGTACGATGCACGTCACACCCTAACCCGTCTCTCACTCCCCCCGACGTGCATCGTACGTCAGTCAATTGCAAGGCCTATCGTTTGCACATTTTTCAAGATTCGTGGGTGATTTTTGGTAGGCATATTTGGGAGACCTTCCTCTACCCCCAGCCAGGCAGCAACACTGCCTGACCCTGTGCAACCAGTGTGCCATTTTCTCGCAACTCACCTGTTAGCAGTGACCTGGCGGGGGGGGGGGCCATTTTCTCGCAACTCACCTGTTAGCAGTGACCTGGTCAGTAAAGACATGTGGCACCATGGTCTCTCCAATGTTGAAATTCAAGGCGAAAGTGATTCCTGATGTGAAGGACAAAGATTACATGGCACCAGAGTTAATAATGAACGGAAGTAATGAGGAGGTAACATTGCCAAGGTAGATGCGATATGTTGATGGATTTGGTAAGGGAAGAATGCTTATATTGCCAATATTATTGTGTTAAAAGCAATATACTCTTGTACTGCATATAAATTTGTACCAAATAGAGTAAATAAATATCTACGAGGCTGTGTGGTTTTAGTTAAGCTTCCCTTGCAATAGGGAGCATCTTTAGGTATCCAGGTGAGGGATCCCTTATCTGTTTAGGATATTTTTCACTTTAGGTGAGCGCTTTCTCTCTGAATTTTTTATGTTTCTCACCAAAAGCTAATGTTTGAGCCAAAAAAAGACAAGTTGAAAATTGGTCGGGTTCTGAGGGTGGGTTGGGTTAAAAAGTGGTCGGGATGGGGCGGGTTGATTGGGCACTGAATCACATTGCAGTCAGGTGATTTTCATATGAAAACAATCACATAGAATCCACAAACTTTTCCTGACCCCAAACAGTTACTCCAAGAAACCCATCCCATAATCTGAAAAAAAAAAAAATAATAATAATGAAATGAAAATTTTTCTTCTTGCAAAACGTTACAAGTAGTTGCCTTACTGATGTTTTTTATGCTAAACATATTCATATGTAAAAAACTTCAACTAGATGAAGCATGAGAACACATTAGTGTGCATTACTGACCATTAGAAAATTTTATAAACTAGACTTATACCTTTAGACTACCGTACCCAATACTGGGTAACGAAAAAAACTAAAAAACTATTCCTCTGTACTTATTGACATCACAGTACTGAGTACTATATATATCACATTTCAGATATAAACATAGTGGTATATTACATTACTGGCCACAAGAAAATAATTGGTACCGCAACTTAAACCCTGTGACTAAGCCTATTATATTAGGCTATCAGGGAATGAAAAATAACTAAAAAGTATTCCTTTGTGCTCCTTCACATCAAAATAATGAGCATTGCAGTTATAGAAATATCACATTTCAAAGAGGTATATACAGTATACCATATATGAGCTTTTTTTTTTTTTTTTTTTTTTTTTTACATGTCCGACTCTGGCCTAAGGCTTCAGGGCCTATTTCTCGGGGGCAATGACCTATCCCAAGGCTCAGTAGTCCTCCTGCACCTCCACATGTCACCACTTCGGCACTAACACCCACCATCCATACTGAATACATGCTAGGGCTGTCTCATACAGGACTGGTATATTGGTATTAGCGGGGGCATTTTTACGACATGTTGGTGGGTCATCTGGTAGATCAGGAAAGTCTGCTTTTTAGGAAATTCGAATCCTTAAACTGTTCCCTGCCTCAGCCGGGATTCAATCCTGGGTCCATGAGGACCGCAGGCTGCCTCTCTACCGATTCAGCCAGCTGTTCAAAACTTAAACCTTGAGCTTTGGCTTTACTGTTAAAGCTATACAGTACTATTATTGCTATAGGGATTTATTTAGGCCATGGATTGACATTAACATCAAAGATCACTCTACACTTACTGTCAAGTGTAGGCTCTGATAAAACCGTAATGATGTCTTCTCTATCTACATCACTAAAGTCATCAACTGTGGGATTAACAAAGGTGTGGCATGTCCCCTTTACATTACAACTTAGTGTCCAAAGTTAGCCTGTAAAAACAAAAACGAGGTGAAATTATTGTTTTCATTCTCAGAGGATTATATAACAACATTTTGTAAATTCTTTTGGTGCATGTCATCTACGATAAATGTTCTTTAAAATCTGTCTGTTTTGGTTCACACATCTACTTCCAAAATTCCTGTGCAGACAGAATTTTCAGGGGAACAAAAAAACATTATTTTTTCAACCAATTTTGCAATTTTTTTCACATCCATTCATGTCAGGTTCATGTGATTTTAATATGATATACTTTATTTAATGCTTCACCTAACTACCTATATTTTTTGGTTTTCAAAATACAAAGCCATATGCCCATTATTCTGGTTCGTTACATTTTTTCCTCAGATGTCAGAATTTGAACTCAAGTCCGAAGTTAGATGGTTTTACAGTACCCCAAATGTCCACTTTATGCCATCCTCTAAATCAGTTATTTAAAAAGGGGACTGATTTCAAGTGGGGTTTAGAATGTGAAGAAGCATTTAATGAGATTAAGAAAAGAGAGGTGAAAAGATTAGTAAGAGAGAGTAAGAAGAGAGTGGATGAGGAATTTGGAAGGAATTTGAGTGCAAAGTGGAGGGAATGTAAGAAAATGTTCTGGAAAGAGGTAAAGAGAGCTAGACAGGGTGCCAATGAAGTTAGTGCGGGTGTGAAAGATAAAACTGGTAGATTACTAGTGGAGAAGGGAGAAGAAGTGAACAGATGGAGAGAACACTTTAACGAATTGTTGAACATAGAGAATGAAAATAATGCAAGTATAAGTGGCTGGGGAATGGTGGGTAGAAGGAGGGTTGTGACAAGAGAGGAAGAAATCAGTCGGATGGAAGTGGTGGAAACAATGAAGAAAGTTAATATGGGGAAAGCCCCAGGAATTGATGGAGTGTGTTGTGAAATGCTGAAGCATGGGGGAGAGATAGTAACAGATTGGATGTGGAAGGTGTGCAGATTGGCCTGGGAGGAAGGTAGAGTCCCAGAGGATTGGAAGTCAGGTATTATTATTCCTCATTACAAAGGAAAAAGGGAAAAAGAAGTGTGTGGTAATCATTGGGGCATTTGCCTTCTTAGTCTAATAAGGAAAAGTATATGGTAGGATACTTATTGTCAGAGTTAGGGAAATAACAGAGGAATTAGTTGGAGAAGAACAGGGAGGCTTTAGGAAGGGAAGAGGTTGTGTAGACCAGATATTCATTCTTTGATCTTTAGTGGAAAAGTTTCTAGAGAAAGGAAAAAAGTTGTATGCAGCCTTCATGGATTTGGAGAAAGCATATGACAGGGTAGATAGACAAGGATTGTGGAAAGTATTAAGAATATATGGAGTGGATGGGAAGTTGTTGAAAGCAGTGAAGAGTATGTATGAGAGTGCTAAGGCTGCAGTGTGTGTGGATGACAAACTGAGTGAATCTTTCCATTTGAAGGTTGGATTGAAACAAGGATGTTTCCTGTCACCATGGTTGTTCAATCTGTACATGGCTGGGGTTATAAAAGAGATACAAGGTCGGGCAGTGGATGTTGGAGTGGCCCTAGTGAGAGAGGGCAGTGTTTGGAAACTCCCTGTACTGTTGTTTGCAGATAATACTGTGCTGTTGAGTGAAGATGAAGGGGAGCTGCAAGGCTTGGTAGATGAGTTTGGGATAGTGTGTAAGAAACGGAATCTAAAGGTGAATGTAGAGAAGAGTAAAGTGACAGTCTTCGAGAGAAGTGAAGCTAGTGAATGTACAGTGAGATTGGATGGGGAGGATATGGAGAATATGAGTGAATTTAAGTACTTGGGCAGTGTGATGTGTAAGGATGGAAGTCTGGAGGGTGAAGTGCCTGAAAGGGTGCAGCAGGGAAGAAGGTTGCTGGTTCGTTAAATGCAGTGATAAGAAACAGGGAGGTGAGCATGGAAGTGAAAAAGTTGTTACATGACAGTATTGTATACCAACTCTAACATATGGAAGTGAAGCTTGGACCCTGTTGGAAGGACAAAAGTCTAGAGTGAGAGCAGTGGAAATGAGTTATTTGAGAGGAGCATGTGGAGTCACATGGAGAGACAGACTAACAAATGAGGAAGTGAAGGAGCATTGTGGTGTGGATGTGGACGTGATAGGAAGCGTTAGGAGAAACACGTTAAGGTGGTTTCGGCATGTGGAGAGGATGGAGAGTGAAAGACTGACGAGGAGAGTGTATGTGAGTGAGGTGGAGGGGGCGAGAGGGAGGGGGAGGCCGAGGATGGGATGGAGTGGAGAGGTACGTGAGAGAGGGGGGTGTGAGTTGGGACCAGGGTAGTGAAATTGTGGGGGACAGAGCGACATGGAGGCGATTTGTTTGTGGCCACCCTGTGCAGGATTGAGGTGTCTGGCAGTAGATAGAAGAGAATATTTACCTCTCCCCTAATTCTTATGCACCATGACCCTGAAAAACCATTATCTTTAGCAGTAGATGCATCACCAGTAGTAGTAGGAGCAGTTATATCTCATTATACACTAGAAGGAGAACTACCGGTAGCTTTTGGTTCCAGATCAGTAACCTCAGCAGAGAAGAACTACTCACTGATTGAGATGGAGGGACTAGCAATTGTTTTTGGTCTACAGAACTTCCATCAATATTTGTATGGTATGCACTTTACTCTGATCACTGATAATAAACCCGTAAGTCTGGTACTGGGTCTAAAGAAGAGCATTCCAGCCATAGCAGCTGCCCATATTCAGAGGTGGGCAGTACAACTGGTGGCATATTCATATGACCTAAAATGCTGTCCCTCCAACCAAAGTCGCAATGCAGACTGTCGCTCTTGCCATCATATAGACAGGTGTGCTGGATTACCAGTTACTGCTAAGGCCATCAGTAAGGAAACACTACGAGATCCAGTGTTAGCTCAGATTAAAAGTTGGGCAACGGATGGCCGTCAGGACAAGAATGGACCCAGGAATACAAGCAGTATTATTCAAGAAGAAATAAGCTGACTGTGGAAGAAAGCTGTCCGTTATGGGGTGTTTGGACAGACATCCCTCGTACGTTTCGGTCTAACTTATTGGAAAAACTTCATAAGAGTCATCCAGGTATTGTACGCATGAAGGCTTTTGCACGCAGCCATGTCTGGTGGCCACAAATAGGTCACTTCATAGAAGAAACAGTCAGAGCTTGTCAAAATTGTCAGGAGCAACAGCTGAGAATGCCAGAAGCAGTGGATAACCCCTGGAAGTGGCCTTCAGGACCATGGCAATGAATTCATGTAAACTTTGCTGGACCATTTTTGGGAAAAGTGTTCTTCATAGTGGTGGATGTGTACTCCAAATGGCCTTATGTGTATTAAATTAGCTCCACAACATCAGAGAACTTGATGTACTACCCCAGATCTTTTTTCAGCAAGGTTTGCCTTTAGAGTTGGTATGGGATAATGGCCAACAGTTTGTCTCTGCAGAGTTTATGAGGCAGAACAACATCAAACACCTACGCTCTGCTCCCTTTCATCCAAGCAGTAATGGAGAAGTGGAAAGATTTGTACACACATAAGACTGCCCTTAAGGCCAAGAAAGACCAAGATATCCTTGAATAGAAAGTTGCACGAATTTTTGCTGTCATACTGTACAACACCATACAGTGCTACTCGACGCACACCAGCAGAACTTAAGGGCCGACCTGTTTGGACCAGACTAGACGACCCAACCTGACACAAAGATTAGGAAGAAAGCTACCGCCTCCCCTAGGGGAGGCGGTAGCTCGACCGGTAGAGAGTTGGCTTGCATTCCCGAGGGACCCAGGTTCGAATCCTCGCTGGGGCAGGGAACAGTTTAAGGATTTGAATTTCATTAAATCAGGCTTTACTGATCTACCAGAAGACCCGCCGACATGTCGTAAAAATAACCCCGCTAATACCAATACATCAGTCCTGTATGAGAGAGCCCTAGCATGTATTCAATATGGACGGTGGGTGTTAGCGCCGAAGTGGTGACATGTAGAGGTGTATGGTATGTAGGAGGACGGCTGGGCCTTGATAGCAGGCTGTAAAGCCTATGCCCACAGTCGGACACAAAAAAAAAAAAAAAAAACAAGGCAGATAGAGGTAGGAGAACTAGTTTTGGTTAGAGACTATAGATCTAGAAAAGCTGGGTGGTCACAGGGAGTGGTTGGTAGAATTTTAGGACCTTGTACTGATCTATGTAGGTGACTTAATTTGGAAAAGAAACATTGACCAGATACTACAAATAGACAGACCATGGGCACAGGAAGGAGACTCTTTTTCAGTGTTACCACAAAGTACTCAAGAGAAACAACATACCAAATACATGTATTCCACTAGCCGAACAACAGGGAGATGCAAATAGTGATAAAAATAGGTTATCCTCATCTGATGATGGGCAACTAGCTTCTGAAGAGGCACAGAGTCAGAGAGCATATTCAAGCAACCCCAGTTAAACAAGCCCAGATATTTCAGTAGATCTTTCTCAAAAGAGCCGTCCTCAGAAAAACAAAAAACTGCCAGTTACTGTTAAAGATTAGATATTAGAGTGAAATACAGTATACTGTAGTAGGATGACAAGCAGCTAGGGAAAAGTATAAAGGGAAGATACTTTATTATTTTGATATACTGTACGTTTACGTATATTAACCTGCCCCATCCCGACCGATTTTTACCCAACCCACCCCCAGAACCCAACTGATTTTCAAATTGTCTTTTTTTGGCTCAAACCTTCACTTTTGGTGACACATTGAAAATTCAGCGAGAAAGTGCTCACCTGAAGTGAAAAATATCCTAAATAGGTGAGAGATCCCTCACTTGGCTACTTTTTTTTATGACGTCGCGCTTCATAAAAGATGCTCCCTATGCGAGGGAAACTTAACCAAAACCACACAGCCTCGTATATATTTATTTATTTGGTACAAATTTATATGTAGTACAAGAGTATATTGCTTTTCACACAATGATATAGGCGATATAAGTGTTGTTCCCTCACCAAATACATCGACATATCACACCTACCTTGGCAACATTACCTCCTCATTACTTCCGTTCATTACTAACTCTGGTGCCATGTAATCTTTGCCCTTCGCATCAGGAATCACTTTTGCCTTGAATTTCGTCGTCAGAGAGACCATGGTGCTACGTGTCTTTACTGGCCAGGTCACTGCTAACAGGTGAGTTGCGAGAAAATGGCACACCCACCCAGGAGAGGGGGATTGCACAGGGTCAGGCAGTGTTGCCGCCTGGCTGAGGGTAGAGGAAGGTCTCCCACATATGCCTACCAAAATCACCCATTAATCTTGAAAAGTGTGCATACGACGTGCCTTGCAATTGACTGATGTACGATGCACGTCGGTGGGTCTCAGAGTGAAAAAAAGTTGTGACGTGCATTGTATGTCGGGGAGAAGGGGCAGGTTAATTTGTACAATGCTGTATTTGTTTTTGTTTTTTTAGTATGTAGTTGTTGGCATCATAATGATTTTGTTTTTTTATTTGTTTATTTATTTATTTATTATTTTATGAGGGAAGAGTTATATACATTATTCTATGATTATTATGATCTTGTGCATCATGCACATCATGAACTAGGTGTTAGTGCAAATTGCTGTTAGTGTGTGTGTGCAAACACACACCTGTTACGTTATGAGTGGTGACGTCACCCGAAGGGTCCTGTGGTGTGCAGCCAGGGCCCGGTTAGTTTGCAGTATGAGGCCGGTGAGTGCGGTTTGCCTTTTAATACTGGTAGCAGAGTGTAGTTCCAACATAATGGTATCGTGTTCAACTAAGTGGCCTCCAAAACTTACATCGACATTTGGTGTGAACTGACGGACTTACCGAAAAAGAAGCAAGCCCTAGCTATTCACCTTTCGTTGTCAGGAAGAGCAAGAGTGGCATCTTCGGAAATTGACGCGGCTGATTTGAAACAAGATAATGGTGTTCAGACCTTGTTGAAAAAACTAGACAGTTTATTTATCATGGACAAAGGACGTCGGCAGTTTGCAGCCTTTCATGAACTGTACAACTTCAGAAGAACAGGTGATATGAACATTCGTAAGTTCGTGGCAGAATTTGAGCATGTTTACTTCAAATTTACGAAGCAGGACATGGAACTACCAAATTCTGTGATGGCTTTTATGCTTCTGGCTGCATGCAGACTTTCAGACAGTGAGCAACAACTAGTGTTGTCCCCGATAACTGAGGTGACACGAAAACATGAAATCTGCCCTGAATCGTATTTTCGCTGGTGAAAGTGACGGGCAGAACTATGCATTGGTGTCTGCCAGTGAGGTGAAGAGTGAACCAGAATTTTGGGGTGATGAAGTTGGGAGTGAGGAAACATTTTACGTTAGAGGTACTCGACGATGACGGACAATGTTGCGGGGTGGTGCAGTATGTGATCGAGGTCGTGGTGGTGGCCGATATTCAACCGTATCTGCCAGAATTCCCCAATGCTCATCCACCGGCAGAAGGCAGAACCCACTTGGGTCTGACAGAAAGGTATCAAGGTGTTTAGTACGTGATTCTAGATTTCATTGAACACGTGACTGTCTGGATGCATACAAAAACAACGGCAGCCGAGAAGAAAATTCTGAAACAGTGCATCTGTCATTATTTATTGGCTACGCGGGTGATGCCGCTAGTAGAGGTAAATTACGGACGCTACTAGAAGAATCTAAGGGATGTGCTTTTCTAGACACAGGGTGTTCTACAACTGTATGTGGAGTTGAATAGATCAACTGCTGTCTAAGTGAGCCCACTGATTACGAACGTGAAGCTATAAGAGAAGAAGCGTCATCCTCAACGTTTACTTTCGCTGATGGTGTCACAGTTTCTTCCCTCAAACATGTTACTCTGTCCTGGTACATTGGAAATATGCGTTCAGCCATCGTGACTGATGTTATAAACTGCAATATTCCCTTGTTGCCGAGTAAATTCCATGTAAAAAGCAAAAATGTTGATTAATTTTGAAAGTGGCCTGGTCACAATTTGTGGAACTATTATTAATTTGAAGTCCTCATCTTCAAGGCATTACTTGCTTCCAATTTCTTCACCGGCAATTTGGACACCGAATATCGGCAAAACTAATTATAGATGCGGGGATTAAAAGTTCAGAACTGGAGCGGGCTGTCAGGGCTGTATCTGATGCTTGTACAGTTTGTTGCAGATTCAAGAAAGCCAAGCCCCGACCCATAGTCAGTTTGCCCATGGCGTCTAAATTTAACAAAGCCATAGCCATGGATTTGAAAGCTTGGGGGAGGCATTATTTCTTAGTCCTTGTTGATTTGGTGACCATGTATTGCAATGCGATAGTAATCGCGGACAAGTGTGCGCCCACCATTATCAAAGGAATATTTCGGAGCTGGATTGTTGTGTTTGGCGCACCTGGAAAAATTCTTACAGACAGTGGTTGTGAATTCGACAATGCTGAAATGCAAGCATTGGGAGAGGCCTTCAATATCAAGATCATGACAACGTCTGGAGAGAGTCCATGGAGCAAAGGAGTATGTGAACGTCAAAATGCAGTCATTGGTGACATTGTTAGGAAGATAATGGCTGATAGCCAGTGTGACTTGGATGTGGCCTTGGCATGGACAGTATCAGCAAGAAATGCTCTCACCAACTATGCAGGTTTTTCTCCTAACCAGTTTTTGGTCAAAACCTTGGCCTGCCTAATGTGTACACAAATGATCCTCCAGCCTTGGAACCTACATCACCATCGAAAATTATGAGAGAGAATTTGAACACTCTTCATTTAGCAAGACAAGAGTTTATCAAGACTGAATCAGTTGAACGTTTGACTAGGGCTCTGTGGCGCAACATACGTACGAGTGACTTAAACAACATCCGAAATGGAGATGAAGTCTTCTACAAAAGAAATGACAGTCATGAGTGGCACGGTCCCGGAATTGTAATAGGCAGAGATGGGAAACAAATTCTGGTGGGACACGGCGGTGTCTACGTGCGAGTGCATGTGTTTCGTCTAGCACATGCGCCAAAGCAAGATACTACAGTTGAGAGTGATGTCAGCAGTGATGAGAAGGACAGGTTGTCCAGGAGAAGCCTAATGACGATTCTTTGTAAGTGTTGAATGATTATCCACCAGATGACGAGTCTGAAAATGGTGCGGTTCCAATTGATGAGCCTCCCACAGTTTCTGTTCTGGTTAATCAGCCTCCTAAAGTTTTGTTGGTCAATGTATAAAGGGAATACATTCAGAAAGTGGAGAGTTGGTGTCTGGAAGGATTGTGAGTTGGGCAGGGAAAGCCACTGGGAAGTACAAACACTGCTACAGTTTGAAGAGGGACTCTGACGGCAGCATTAATTGGATAGATTTGCAAAATGATTTTAGCACATGGTAGGTGGTTGATGATGATGCAGAAATGCTTGTTCTTTTCAACTCTGAGGACATATTATGCGCCAAGGAAAATGAAATTACAAACTGGCAGAATAATAATGTGTATGAGGAAGTAGATGATGTGGGGCAGGATGCCATAACGGTTCGATGGGTTGTGACGGAAAAAATGAGAAATGGAAGGCCAGTTCTTAAAGCCCGCTTAGTCACCAGAGGATTTGAGGAAGACACAGTGGATCTCCAAAAAGACTTTCCTGCGTGTTCAAAAGAAGCTGTGCATTTGGCACTTTCTTTGGCTTCCACCAACCAATGGGATTACCACACTATCTATGGACGTGAAAGCTGCCTACTTGCAAGGTAACGACAAAGAGAGAGTTGTTCATTTACGTCCTCAGCCTGAATATGAAAATGGTAAGTTATGGAGACTAAATAAAACTTCATGGCCTTTGTGATGCTGCTAGGCATTGGTATCTGCATGTAAAAGATCAGTTGTTGAGTCTTGGAGCTAAAGTGTCATCACTGGATTCAGCACTGTTCACTTCAAGCAATTGTGGCAAAGTTGAAGGGATTTTATGCATTAATGTCAATGATTTTTCTCTCATCTTTCCTGTCACTTCTTAATGCTTTTCTTTCCCTTACAGGTGGCTTTACATTGAGTGACAAGCCAAATGGTTTCCTGTAAGCCAAGAAACCATTTTTAACGCTGGGTGGTAACCATATAACCAAATCATACGTGCTCCCTACGTGTCAACAATTGGGTTGGTGGAGGGTTAGTGCCCTTCCCTGTAAAACAAATAAATCAAAGTCAAGTGGCCACTCCTTACGGGATTTTGGCATCTGGCAATAGATAGATAAATAGACTTGTTTGGGCTGGTACACTTGAGTTCGAGCAGCAAGTGATAAACCGCTTGAGTCAAATATTCCTCATCGGCAGTTCAGAATCAAAAGCCTTTAAATACGTTGGTCTCAGTGTCATCTCCAACATCGATGGCATCATAATGCTCAACCAATTCCTGTATGCTTCATCTTTGAAACCAGTCAGTCACGCTGAGTAGACATCATGCAGCAGTAAAATCAGGAGAGCTGTCCGAGTCTGAGAAAACGGAGTACCGAGCTTTAATTGGGCAACTCAACTGGACTGCCACACACACTCGGCCAGATATTGCCTTTGATGTGTGTGAGTTGAGTGTGACTAGCAGCCGAGCTACCGTAGCGGATTTACTTAGACTCAGTAACGTGATGCCAGGGGTGAAGATTGACAATATGAAGCTATACATTCCAAGAATGGGGCCGATCGACGACTGTTATATAGAGTGCTTTTCAGATGCCTCATTTGCCAACCTTGTAGCCAATGAGGTTCAGGGAGATTTTGTGATCTTCCTACGAGATGCTAGTGAGGCAAGGTGTCCTATATTCTGGCAAACAAGAAAGATCAGGAGGGTCGTTAAATCAAACTTATCTGCTGAAGTGTTGGCACTGCTTGAATGTGCTGAGACTGCTGTATATCTCGCCAACATATTGCATGAGGTCTCTCGATGTGGAAAGATCAAAATAAAGTGTTTCGTCGACAACAAGAGTCTGGTGGACGCCCTTTACTCCTGTAGAAGCGTAGAAGACAGTAGATTTCGCATTGATATTGCTGTATTACAGGACATGTTGGAGCGAGGGCAGATTGATGAAGTATCTTTGGTGGATACATCACAACAACTGGCTGATTGTCTCACCAAGAAAGGTGCCTCGACCAAGCGGCTACGTGCAGCAATCAGCCGAGACTAGAAGGATTATAATATTTCAAGAGACATCACATATCTGTATGTGGCCACAGACTGGGTCTTGATAGTAATTAAACAAAAGTCTATGTATTGGATGCATAGTGCATATCGGGTGTTGATGGTACTTACACAAAAGTGTATGTATTGGATACATAGTGTGTATCGAATGCCAATAACCCATTCAGCTTCATCCTTGGAATCTAATGTTAAATTAAGAAGAGAGGACGAGAGTGTTAGTGCATATTGCTGTTAGAGTGTGTGTGTGTCCGCACACACACCTGTTACGTTTCGAGTAGTGACTTCATTAGAAGGGTCCTGCAGTGTGCAGCCAGGGCCCGGTTAAGTCGTGGTGTGAGGTCGGTGAGTGTGGTTTGCCTTCTAATACTAGGATCAGGAAGATAGTTTGTAAATAAATCCCAGAGATTGTCCCGCAACAACGGCACTTATCGTAAAGGCATATAACCCAGTAAAAAAAATACATAATTAAGAGTTCTGCACATTTTTGTTAAGTATATGGTAGATTTATGTGAATGGGAAGGGGGTTGAATAATATTTGATTACTTTTGACAGTAAATATGCTACATTGGAAGCAGTAGAAACACATTACCAAATCAGTTCTTGTTCATTTGCAATATACAGTCAGCGCATCGCTCTAAAAACAACGTGTACGTCACGACTTCTACTGATAACAATAACCAAACTACATTACAGAATGCGATGAAAATGTTTTCAGTACTTATTAACTATCCTTTTATTTATGTATGGGGTATCCTTTACGTTTTCGCACTTCCAATAGGCGACTGGGGAGAGAGTCCACGAGATTCTGCAAAGTTTCCTTGGATATGCCGCTCCATGCGCGATGAAGTGCTGACTCTAATTTAGCCAGTGTGGATGTGTCCTCGTTTCTCAACTTCCCTTTAACGATGGCCCACAGGTTTTGTATGGGTGATACGTCTGGACTGTTTCCTGGCCAGTTAGGTATACACTCCACCTCACTTGCAGAAAGCCATTCCTTGACAGCATGCGCAGTGTGGCATGGTGCACCGTCCTGCTGCAGCACCTCAGCACCAGTCGCTGCAAAACAGTTGGCCAGATGTTTGTCTAAAAGGCTCAGGTAGACGTTCTGGGTGACTGACTGGCCTTTGGAGAAGACATGCAGATCAGCCACGCCCCCGTACGAGAATGCACCCCACACCATGAGGGAAGGAGGATGCTTTGTGGACTTTGCGGTGTACTTCGGGTCGCAAGGATCCGACCCTTTCCGGCGCCACACCCTCTTGCCTTTTGTGTCACTTACTCTAAATGAGGATTCATCAGTCCACAAGATTCGTCTCCATTCATCTACAGTCCAGGAGCTGTACTTGTGTGCAATAGCTAGCCTCTTTTTCCACTGCACCTCGGAAATAAAAGGCTTGGTTCGAGCTCGCATATTCCGATATCCCAGTTTTGTTTGGATATTTTTCTGAATGGTTCATACACTGACATCGTGGAGAAACATGGGATTCTGTTCCTTTATCTGTCTTGCTGTAAGGGTGGGATTTTTCTCCAACTGGCACCTTATGTGAGCCAAAATCCTACCATTAATCTTGGGACGCCATCCCCCACCATGTTTGTGGCAGGGCATCTCACACTGTCCATTGGCCTTAAACATTGATACGAGGCGGCATACTGTAACTTGGTTTATGCCAGTTTGCTGACTTATTTCTTTGGTACTTAGCCTTAATTTGTAGCACTCAATCACTCTCACTATATTATCCACACTTGTACAGTGCAAATTTGTTGGTGTTGCACAAAGCCCCTGAGGGGGTAGGGAGAAGGGGGTAGGGGTGAGAAGGCAAACACCCACCCTTCACGTGTAATTAAAACTGACCGTTATTATTACACAAAGCAATGGGCAAGAACTCGAGAGAGTTGCCATGCAGTCATTTTTTCCTGTGTGGCTTTTCCGTGGTAGATGCAGTGGCAAAATAATAGTCATGCAAGTTGACCACACGCCACTCACTGCAATCACGTCGAGATGTGCTGACTGTACATATACATATGTATGTACGTATCCCTCCATTATTCGGACATCCAATTCTCAGACATACTCACTGTTCGGATATTGTGGACTGCCCAACCCCACAAATGCCAAAAAATTTGAAAAAAATCCAAAAAAATTCGATTTTTTGGGACCGCATCAGTTTGAATTTCCCGCCCGCGCCGATCGGCTATGTTTATGCTCGTGGTGCCTGTCTGTCGGTCGCCATTACTGCCTCCTGAACACCTCCGACAATGGCGGGCGAAGTGATTGCTTTTGTGGTGATACCCTATCTCCTACAGTGCTTGATACTGCTTTTCACCTTCTTCATCATGTGTGTGATGATCGTCACTAGACCAAACGGGAATTTACTGTTATGTACAGTGCAGTGAAGTGATGTGATTCCAGTTATAAAAAAAAAATGTTGTGGAAAGTGTTGGTGATAAGTGCTGGTGATTCTCAAGTGGAAAGGTGTGTCAGGTGCAAGGTCTTCCTGTCAGAGTCTGAGATGATAGAGTGGGTTATTACATCAGGATGGCAGCTTCTTGTTCGTAAGTACCCTAACTTCATGCCTAACCTGTTTTCATCATGCTGTAAATGTGTTAAAAAATTACCAAAAATGTTAATCATAATTTCCAGCTTGCAATTTAATTTTTCCATGCATGGTTCTTAAGTAAAACAGCTAGAAAAAAGGTGGAAGCAGTGAATTGCATATCCGGTCCTAACCTAACCTAACCTAACATTGTGTTAATCATAATTTCCTGCTTTTAATTTAACTTTTTCATGCATGGTTATTAAGTGCACCAGCTAGGAAAAAGGTGGAAGCAGTAAATTTCATGTCCGGTCCTAACCTAACCTATGCTTACCATAAAGATTTTCATGCCTAACCTGTTTTCATCATGCTGTAAATGTGTTAAAAAATTACCCTAAATGTTAATCATAATTTCCTGCTTGCAATTTAATTT
>JAGKTI010019555.1:0-16908 GCA_018397915.1 Birgus latro | reverse complement strand
CTTCAGGGGGAAAGTGCAGTGATATTTCCTGCCAGCCCTAGTGGTGACAGGGAATGCTAATGTCATTTCCTAACTATGACCCTGGCTCAGCTTCTAGATTACACCTATGCTACTAGCTATTGTTTATGATATTTCAGAGTCTCGACATCGCTCAGTCACGCCGGCTGGCGAACCTACGACAGCATGTAGTAATTACACCTTCTAATATATTAACCCGCCCCATCCCCCCGACGTATGATGCACGTCACACCCTAACCCGTCTTGTACTCCCCCCGACGTGCATCGTACGTCAGTCAATTGCAAGGCCCATCGTTTGCACATTTTTCAAGATTCGCGGGTGATTTTTGGTAGGCATATGTAGGAGACCTTCCTCTACCCCCAGCCAGGCAGCAACACTGCCTGACCCTGTGCAACCCCCCCCACCCTTAGGGGGTGAGCCATTTTCTCGCAACTCATCTGTTAGCAGTGACCTGGCCAGTAAAGACACGTAGCACCACGATCTCTCCAACGAAAAAATTCAAGGTGAAAGTGATTCCTAATGTGAAGGACAAAGACTACATGGCACCAGAGTTAGTACTGAACAGAAGTAATGAGGAGGTAACATAGCCAAGGTAGGTACGATATGTTGATGTGTTTGGTAAGAGAACAACGCTTAAATTGCCTATATTATTGTGTGAAAAAGCAATATATATATGTATACTCTTGTACTACACATAAATTCGTACCAGATAAATAAACATCTACAAGGCTGTGTGATTGTGGTTCAGTTTCCCTCGCATAAGGAGTGTCTTTTATGAAGCGCGGCGTCACAGAAACCAGTAACCAGGTGAGGGATCCTTTACCTGTTTAGGATATTTTTCACTTCAGGTGAGTGCTTTCTCGCTGAATTTTTTATGTTTCTCACCAAAAGCAAATGTTTGAGCCGAAAAAAGACAAGTTGAAAATCGGTCAGGATTTGAGGGTGGGTTGGGTAAAAAGCGGTTGGGATGGGGCGGGTCAATAAATAGTACTGATTATAATACTGTATAGACAGAATATTCATGATAATATTGTACTGACATAAACATATTCTAGAAATATAATACATTGTAAATATGTTGTACGCACAATGGAGCAAATACATTACAGTAAAACTGATTACAGAATATTGTATAGCAGGACATATGCATATATGCAAGGGCAGTACAATGCTAAGATTATAGTAAGAGTTATTAATATATTTGTAATGCATTTATATGAGCTATAATGATATTGTTATAAGAACTGGATGCTTGTATATTAGGTAATATTAAGTCATGTGTCACCTCATAATTCTCTTCATTCTCTCTCCCTCTCTCTCTTTATAAATACAGTAAATCTTCCATAAGTCGAACTTTTAGAAGACGGAATCTTCGGTTAGCCAAACTCAGGCCGAGACCACGTATGAAAGTAGGCCGAAATGCGGAGGTAGGAGGAGAAATGGCGCCAGGCGAACACGTGGCGCCTGTCTGCTGCTTACCATCGGAGACGGTAGTTGTGCCATTTTTACTGTCATCTAGTCCTTAGAAGTGCTCTCCTTTTTCCTTCTGCCTTGCCATGGAAGGTTCAAAGTGTAAAAGAAGTGATGCTGGCACCTCTAGTCATAAAGGAATGAAGCTAAAGACATTACCGATCTCAGAAAAGCTGAAAATATTTGACCGAATCGAGAGCGGCAGTTCGATGCAGATGGTAAGTGAAGAATTTAAAATAAAGAAGACCACTTTCTACGATATCAAGAAGCCTAAGGATAAAATTCGTGAATATGCCAGGAGCATGGAAAATATCAAGGATGAAAAATGTTCTAAGAAAAGAATGACATTCTCCAAATTTGAAGATTTGGAAAAGGCAGTATTCAAGTGGTACAAACAGCAGCAGTCGGCAGGAGTTGGCATTAGGGGGATAGACATTCAAAGTGCAGCCTCACGCCTAGCAACACATCTTGGAATATGTGATTTCAAGGCTAGTGGAGGTTGGCTGTTTCATGTCCAGTCTCATCAAAGCATCAGTAACCGTAAAATAGTGGGAGACAGTTTAAGTGCAGATTCAAGCAGTGTTGATCCATTTCGAAGGAAATTTGTGAATTTTGTGAAAGAATCTGGTTTGCTCTTAAGCCAGACTTACAATACAGATGAAAGCAGCTTGCTCTGGTGAGCACCAACCTCGAATACTCTGGCATCCAAGGTTGACGGCAGCACACCTGGCCATATAGTTTCCAAAGACAGAATTTCTGTATTTTTCTGTGCAAATGGAGATGGCACTCACCGTTTAAAGCCAATGGTTGTTGGTAAGGCGGTGAAGCCTAGGTGCCTTAAGAATATTATGAATAAATTACCTGTTCATTACACTGGAAATAAAACTGCATGGTTCACGGAAGATTTAATCTCTAAGTGGTTCCACCAGCACGCATGTCAGGAGATTTACCGTGATCAGACTGAAAGGTAGAATATCCCACCAGTCGATGTAAAGGCAGTTATTTTATTGAACAATGCACCTTCACATCCTAGTGCCACTGATCTCTGCTCAAAGGATGGTAGGATTAAAGTAATGTTTCTACCACCTAATACTACATCGCTAATTCAGCCTTTGGATCAGGGCATCATTGAATGCTGCAAGCGACATTCTCCGAAGTGTCGTGCCCCTGCAGACGTCGGGGACCATGGAATGCCACACCTCTCTATCTTCTGTCATTTGCAGCAGCTGTCCAGCAGTGTATCCTCCCCTTGCTGTTCTTACTATTCCATCCATATACTTCTCTCTTTGCCTACCTCTTGCTCTACTACCTGAGACTTCTCCTGTTAAACTCAGGTTCTCTATCTTTCCTCTTCTCATAACATGTCCTAAAAATCTCATTTGTCTTCCTCTCACGTGTGCCAGCAATTCTCTTCTGACATCCGTTCTCCTTAACACTTCTTCATTTGATATTCTCTCTGTCCAAGAAATTTTCAAAAGCCTTTGCCAGCACCACATTTCAAAAGCTTCCAACTTTATCTCCCTCATTTTACTAATAGTCCAAGCTTCGCATCCATATAACAACACAGACCAGACATAAGTTTTAACTGCTCTTGTTCTTGTTCGTATTGAAAGGTGTCTGTTACTTAGTATATTTCTCATCTTCTGAAATGCCTTCTTCGCTTCTAATATTCTTCTTTTAATTTCTTCGTTACATCTACCATCTTCCGTAATATAGCTTCCCAAGTAGCAAAATCTTCTCACCTGCTTAATCATCTTATCATTCACTCTTACACTGCACCGAGGGACTTGCGCCTTCTTACTAACTACCATCACTTCCGTTTTATCTACATTAATTGTCAGACCTTTTTCTTCACTCGTTTCCTTCACTAATGTCAAAATATCTGAGTGTCAGCAATCAATACTGTATCATCTACGTATCTTATATTATTTATATTTCGTCCTCCAATATTAAATCCTTCTCGTCCTTCAGCTGATCTCATTATCATCTCGCTGTACAGGGAGAACAGATCTGGAGATAGAACGCACCCCTGTCTTACTCCTCTTCTTATATCTATCCAATCACTCTGATCTGCTCCCACTCTTACTGCCGCTTTCTGATTATAGTATAACTTGTATCGTTTTCGTTTTCGTTTTTGAAGGCTCCAACATGCTTGCATGTGTCGGCCTTGGTCACCTAATGGCGGCTCTCCACGCTGCTCGATCTCTGGCAGCCTCCCTATTCAGTCCCTTAACCCTTAAGTCACATTTAATGACCTCATCCCATGTCTTTCTCGGTCTACCCCTCCCCCAATATTAACACTTCTCACCCTCAGTACCCAATTATCATCCCCCATCCTCTCCACATGTCCAAACCACCTCAGCCTACCTCTCCTCATCACAACACCAATACACTCCAGTCCCATCCTACCTCTCAACTCTTCCATCGTAAACCCAGCCCCCCCAGGCCTTGAACGCAGGGACGCACTGCACATCCACCTAATCATTGTCATTTCTGTACGTTTAAACCTGTGAATATCCTCTTCCTTTACTGCCCAGGTCTCACTACCAAACAGCATCACACTCCTAACACATGCTGCATACAAAGACCCCTTAGCACGTAAGGAGAGTCCTCAATGTCAGGAGAGGCAATAGCTCCCTGAACTTCTTCCAACCACTTCTCACCCTAGCAACCGAGCTAACTCCAGCCCCACCTCCGGCACATAACATGTATCCCAAATAACGAAACTCCTCCACACACTCAAGAGACTCACAAGCAATGTCAACTCTCTCACGCCTAACAATCTCCACCTGCTCTCCCCGACACGCCGCACACATGAAATCAGCATCATCTCGCAGTCTACCTCTAATACCACTACATCTCTTATGCACCCATTTATCACAAACACTACACAAGATAGAATTACTTCCCACACCCTTGTGGCAAACTGCACATGGCCACTCTCCCTCTCCTCTGATTGTACCGCCACCAACCCTAGATATCATCCCTTTTGTTTTATCTGCATTTACCCTTAAGCCCTTGTGCCCCATACCATCTCTCCACTTCTTAAACCTTTCCTCCGCTTCCTTTTCATTCTCTGCAATCAACACCAAATCATCAGCATACAACATCTCCCATGGGAGTCCATCTCTGAAGTCACGTGAGAGGGCTTCAAGCACCATGATAAACAAGGGACTCAAAACTGACCCCTGATGCACACCAACATTTACGGAAAACTCATCACTCAAAGCTCCATTCACTCTTACCTGGGTGTGAGCACCCATGTACATGGCCATAACCACCCTAACCAGCCACTCTTCCAACCCTAGCTTTCTCATTGACCACTTCACCACCTCTCTAGGGACTCTGTCAAAGGCCTTTTCCAAATCAACAAAAACAAAATACAATTCCCTTTTCTTGCCAATATATTTTTCCTGAAGCTGTCGAACAATGAATATGGCATCAGTGGTCCCCCTGCCTGGCATAAACCCAAACTGCATCTCATCGATATTCACACTTTCTCTAATCATACCTTCTAGAACTCTCTCCATTACTTTCATTATCTGATCTAAGAGCTTTATACCTCTGTAATTTCCCCTTTCCAGACACCCTTTCCTTTGTACACATTTACAATTACAATTATTATCACATATACCATTTGATTACTGTAATGAATCTATAATACAGTACAGTACTGCAATGGTAGTGAAAACAGTTTAAAAACTGTTGGTGCAATCCGAACTAATGTCTGATATATCGGAAAAAGTTCGGGTTAGTAGGGGAAAGTCCGGATTTCACTTTTATCGGTATTTCGGAATGGCTTGGGCCCCAATTAGGCTAGTCCGTTATGGTGAGGTTTTGCTGTACATCCAAAGAATTGTTGACAAGATCCTTCATTATTTTTTAAACCGTGGATTGCGAGCCACAGCTCAGTCTGGGTAGCGGCCTGTTGCAAGCCACAGCTCAGGTTGTGCTGGACGTACATCACTGCTAAGTACTCCACTCGTACACAAACTTATGCATGGCGCTACGCAAAGACAGAAAGAGAGAGATTTTTTCTTTTCACAAGATGATGCCCTGGATGTTTATCTTCAAGTTTATAATAAACAAAAACATTTTTTTTTTCCCCCACAACTCCCCTACGTAAAGTTACGCATGGCCCTATGCAAAAACGGAGATTTTTTTTTTTTACCAGATGATGCCCTGGATGTTTATCTTCAAGTTTATAATAAACAAAAACTAAAAAAATAAAAAACTTTCTTTCTTCATTGTTTGTGTACCATGAGGTGGGATAAAAAAAAGGTAACTGTGCAATGCACAGGTTAAAGATTTAAAGATTAGTGTACACAGTGCAGTAACCCCTCAATTATCCGACGTAATAGAGCCAAAGGCATGTCCGGGTAGTGGCAACGTCTGGATAATGAAGATATCTCCCAAGTATACCCGGACCCTACCTATACCAAACTTCTAACCTATGCCTAACCTATTTGTTCAGTACCTCTGCTTACTCTGGCAGTGTTTTCTGGTCAATCAGGCATATTTAGACATCAAAACATACATAAGAATATCCACAGTAATGCAATACACCAAGAAAACCATGAAAAAAAAAAAACTGAAAACCAAAAAAACACTCTACGTATACACTTCTGTATGTACAGTACCCCTCCTAATTTTGGCACTGGTTTCAGGTCATTCTGCCATATTTAGACATCAAAACACATATAGGAATATCTAAAATAAGGCTAAACACCAAGAAAATCATGAAAAAAAAAACACACACACACTGAAAACCAAACAATGCCCTACAATACCTATACACTACTGTATGTATAGTACTCCCCCCCCTTAATTTTGGCACAGTTTTCAGGTTAATCTGCCAAATTCAGACATCAAAACACACATAGGAATATCCAAAGTAATGCTAAACATCAAGAAAACCATGAACAAAAATAAATAAACACTGAAAACCAAAAAACACCCTACCTACACACTACTCCATATACAGTACCCCTCCTAATTTTGGCACTGTTTTCAAGTAAATCTGTCATATTTAGACATCAAAACACACACATAATTATCCATATCAACGCTAAACACCAAGGAAACAATGCATAAGCAACAAACATCCACAAAAAAACTCAGGACAGTTGGAAAATCAGTTATTCGACACCGGGGATAAATGCTCCCAGCCCACAAAAAAAATTCCATGGCCAAATATGCCACCGAAAATTGGTTAAATTGTTATACCATCATCTTCACTGGTGTTTATACTATCAGAAAAGCTAATAAAAACACAGAAAACTGATGAATAAAAGTACAAAAATGCAGTGAGAATAAATAGTCCTCAAGTGTAAAACTTACATTCATATAACTTCCCACCAGACTAGTGCAAAATTTTGTCAGCACCCCCTGGGGGTAGGGGGGTTTCAAGAATACTCCCCCAGTATCCCTGATTGTCATATGAGGCGACTAAAAGGGTTGGTGGTGGGTTAGTGCCCCACCCTGTAAAACAACTAAAAATACGAACAAGAAGCCTTGGACCAGGACTGATCAAAAGATGATGACTGAGGACCGAACAAAGGACTTGATACGGATAGCGACATGGAACGTAAGGTGTATAAATGATGAGGTGAAAGAAAAAGATATCATACAGGTGCTTGAGGGTGCGAAAGTGGATGTATGTGGATTAACTGAACCTAAATGGAGAGGTGAAAGTGTGAGAGAATGGAAGTAGGTGAGAATGACAGGGCAAAAGGAGTGTGTACTGTTGTGAGCAATAGATGGAAGGAGAGTATAAGAGAGTATGGATCAGTTGGCTCAAGGATTGTATGGGTAAGAATGAAAGTTGGAATACAAATGTGGGCAACTGTGTGTGTGTATGTGCCAACACAAGATCACGTATGGAGAGCGAGAGAAGAATTTTGGACAAACGTGGAAGCGTGCTTGGAAAAGTTTGAAAGGAATGAGAAAGTGTGTTTGATTGGAGATATGAATGGAAAAGTAGGGAATGTGAAGGTGGATGGAGTGGTTGGTGAGTGGGGTGTGCCTGCAGAGATGGATGAGAATGAAGTGTTTTAGTGGACATTTGTGTTGGGACGGGGTTGGTGATAGGTAATACCCTCTAAGGCACAAAATGATCCACAGGTATATGTCACGAGTGATGAGAAGGGTGTGGATGGTGAACTGAATGAATGGAAGGCAATGACTGATTATGTGTGTGTGGATGAAAGGTTGAGAAGATGTGTAATGGATGCAAGAGTATATAGAGGTTGGGGGAGTGGACTTTTGGACCATCACTTGGTGGTGGTCAAAATCAAAGTCCAAATAAAATGGAGAAAGAAAAGGGAAGGACAGGAAGTAGTTCTTACAAGGAGGGTAGAAAAGTTACAAGAGGATGAAATAAAGGCAGAATATAAAAGGGACGTGGAGGAGTGACTGGGTAAATATAGAATGGAGAAGATGGGGGGATGTGGAAAGTCTGTGCAAGATATTCACAGAAGAAATCTGTGCAGCATGTGAGGTGATATGTGGGGTGAAAAGAAGATGAAAGGGGGTGCAGGGAACAGCATGGTGGACTGAAGAGGTGAGAGGGGCTGTGGCACAAAAGAAGAAAGCATATAATGAGAGGATGAGGAATGGACGAAGTTGAGAGACGGAAGAGAGAGTTATATGTAGAGAGGAGGAGAGAGGTGAAAAGATTAGTATGAGAGAGTAAGAAGAGAGTGGATGAGGAATTTGGAAGGAATTTGAGTGCAAAGTGAAGGGAATGTAAGAAAATGTTCAGGAAAGAGGTAAAGAGAGTTAGACAGGATGCCAAGGAAGTTAGTCGGGGAATGAAAGATAAAAATGGTAGATTACTAGTGGAGATGGGAGAAAAAGTGAACAGATGGCAAGAACAATTTAATGAACTGTTGAACATAGAGCATGAAAGTAGTGCAAGTATAAGTGGCTGGGGAATGGCTGGGAGAAGAAGGGGTGTGGGAAGAGAGTAAGAAATCAGTAGGATGGAAGTGGTGGAAGCAATGAAGAAAGTTCGATCTATCTATTGCCAGACGCCTCAATCCCGCACGGGGTGGCCACAAACAAATCGCCTCCATGTCACTCTGTCCCCTGCCATTTCACTACCACGCTCCCAACTCACACCCCCCTCTCTCATATACCTCTCCACTCCATCCCTCCATCTCATCCTCGGCCTCCCCCTCCCTCTCGCCCCCTCCACCTCACTCACATACACTCTCCTCGTCAATCTTTCACTCTCCATCCTCTCCACATGCCCAAACCACCTTAACGTGTTTCTCCTAACGCTTCCCATCACGTCCTCAACCACACCACAACGCTCCTTCACTTCCTCATTTGTTAGTCTGTCTCTCCATGTGACTCCACATGCTCCTCTCAAATAACTCATTTCAACAGATCTCACTCTTGACTTCTGTCCTTCCAACAGGGTCCAAGCTTCACTTCCATATGTTAGAGTTGGTATCACAATACTGTCATGTAACAACTTTTTCACTTCCATGCTCACCTCCCTGTTTCCTATCACTGCTTTCAACGAACCAGCAACCTTCCTTCCCTGCTGCACCCTTTCGAGCACTTCAACCTCCAGACTTCCATCCTTACTCATCACAGTGCCCAAGTACTTAAATTCATTCGCATTCTCCATATCCTTCCCATCCAATCTCACTGTACATTCACTGGCTTCACTTCTCTCGAAGACCATCACTTTACTCTTCCCTACATTCACCTTCAGATTCCATTTCTTACACACTGTCCCAAACTCATCTACCAAGCCTTGCAGCTCCCCTTCGTCTTCGCTCAACAACACAGTATCATCTGCAAACAACAGTACAGAGAGTTTCCAAACACTGCCCTCTCTCACTAGGGCCGCTCCAACATCCACTGCCCGACCTTGTATCTCTTTTATAACCCCATCCACATACACATTGAACAACCATGGAGACATGACACATCCTTGTTTCAATCCAACCTTCAAATGGAAAGATTCACTCAGTTTGCCATCCACACGCACTGCAGCCTTAGTACCCTCATACAAACTCTTCACTGCCTTCAACAACTTCCCATCCACTCCATATATTCTTAATACCTTCCACAAACCTTATCTATCCACCCTGTCATATGCTTTCTCCAGATCCATGAAGGCTGCATACAACTTCTTGCCCTTCACTAGAAACTTTTCCACTAAGAATCTAAGAATGAATATCTGGTCCACACAACCTCTTCCCTTCCTAAAACCTCCTTGTTCTTCTCCAACTAATTCCTCAGTAATTTCCCTAACTCTGTCAATAAGTATCCTACCATATACTTTTCCTATTACACTGAGAAGGCAAATGCCCCGATGATTACCACACACTGCTTTTTCCCCTTTTCCTTTGTACAGAGGAATAATTATACCTGACTTCCAATCCTCCAGGACTCTACCCTCCTCCCAAGCCAATCTGCACACCTTCAACATCCATTCTATTACTATCTCTCCTCCATGCTTTAGCATTTCACCACACACTCCATCAATTCCTGGGGCTTTCCCCATTTTAACTTTCTTCATTGCTTCCACCACTTCCATCCTAGTGATTTCTTCCTCTCTTCTCACAACCCTCCTTCTCCCTGCCATTCCCCAGCCACTTATACTTGCATTACTTTCATTCTCTATGTTCAACAGTTCATTAAAGTGTTCTCTCCATCTGTTTACTTTTTCTCCCTTCTCCACTAGTAATCTACCATTTTTATCTTTCACACCCCCACTGACTTCGTTGGCACCCTGTCTAGCTCTCTTTACCTCCTTCCAGGACATTTTCTTACATTTCCTCCACTTTGCACTCAAATTCCTTCCAAATTCCTCATCCACTCTCTTCTTACTCTCTCTTACTAATCTTTTCACCTCTCTCCTCCTCACTACATATAACTCTCTCGTCCATCTCTCAGCTTCTTCAACGCCCCTGTTCCTCATCCACTCATTATATGCTTTCTTCTTTTGTGCCACAGTCTCTCTCACCCCTTCAGTCCACCATGCTGTTCCCTGAACCCCCTTTCGTCTTCTCTTCACCCCACACACCACCTCACATGCTGCACAGATTTCTTCAGTGAATACCTTGCACACACCTTCCACGTCCCCCATCTGCTCCAGTCTATATTTACCCAATCGCTCCTCCACTTCCCTTTTATATTCAGCCTTCTTTCCATCCTCTTGTAACTTTTCTACCCTCCTTGTAACAAATACTTACTCCTGCTCTTCCCTTCTTCTCTTCCTCCATCTTGTTTGGATTCTGATACTGGCCACCACCAAGTGATGGTCAGAAAGTCCACTCCCTCAACCTCTATATACTCTTGCATCCATTACACATCTTCTCATCCTTTCATCCACACACACATAGTCAATCATTGCCTTCCGTTCATTCATTCCACCATCCTCTCTTCTCACCACTCGCCATGTATACCTATGGATCATTTTGTGCCTGAAGAGGGTATTAGCTACCACCAACCCCCTCCCAGCACACATGTCCACAAAAGCACTGCCATTCTCATCCTTCTCTGCAGGCACACACCACTAACCAACCACTCCATCCACCTTCTCATTCCCTACTTTTCCATTCATATCTCTAATCAGAAACACTCTCTCATTCTTTTTAAACTTTTCCAAGCAGGCTTCCACATTTGTCCGAAACTCTTCTCTCACTCTCCTTACACGATCTTGCGTCGGCGCATACACGCACACAATTGCCCACATTTGTAGTCCAACTTTCACTTTCAGCCACGCAATCCTTGACCCAACTGATCCATACTCTCTTACATTCTCCTTCCACCTGTTGCTCACAGCAATACACACTCCCTCTTTCGCCCTCTCATTCTCACCTACTCCCACGCATATACCCCATCCATACTCCCATTCTCTCACACTCTCACCTCGCCATTTAGTTTCATTTATTCCACATATATCCACTTTTGCACTCTCAAGCACCTGTACAATCTCTCTCTCTTTCACCTCATCATTCATACCCCTAACATTCCACGTTGCAATCTTTACCACGTCCTTTGTCCAGTCCTTTTTCGTCAACTTTTGGTCAGTCCTGGTCCGAGGCTTCTTGTTCGTATTTTTAGTTAGTTATTTTTACGGGGTGGGGAAAGCCCCAGGAATTGATGGAGTGTGTGGTGAAATGCTGAAGTATGGGGAAGAGATAGTAATAGAATGGATGTGGAAGGTGTGCAGATTGGCCTGGGAGGAAGGTAGAGTCCTGGAGGAATGGAAGTCAGGTATAATTATTCCCCTGTACAAATGAAAAGGGGAAAAAGAAGTGTGTGGTAATCATAGGGGCATTTGCCTTCTTAGTGTAATGGGAAAAGTATATGGTAGGATACTTATTGAGAGAGTCAGGGAAATAACTAAGGAATTAGTTGGAGAACAGGGAGGTTTTAGGAAGGGAAGAGTTTCTGTAGATGAGATATTCATTCTTAGATCTTTAGTGGAAAAGTTTCTAGAGAAGGGGAAAAAGTTGTATGTGGCCTTCATGGATCTGAAGAAAGCATATGACATGATTTGAAGAAAGCATATGACAGGGTGGATAGACAAGGATTGTGAAAAGTATTAAGAATATATGGAGTAGATGGGAAGTTGTTGAAGGCTGTGAAGAGTATGTATGAGGGTGCAAAGGCTGCAGTGTGTGTGGATGGTGAACTGAGTGAATTTTTCCATTTGAAGGCTGGATTGAAACAAGGATGTGTCATGTGTCCATGGTTGTTCAATCTTATATGGATGGGGTTATAATAGAGATACAAGGTAGGGCAGAGGATGTTGGAGCACTGTTTGGAAACTCCCTGTACTGTTGTTTGCAGATGATACTGTGTTGTTAAGTGAAGACGTAGGGGAGCTGCAAGGCTTGGTAGATGAATCTGGGAGAGTGTGTAAGAAATGGAATCTAAAGGTGAATGTGGGGAAGAGTAAAGTGATGGTCTTCGAGAGAAGTGAAGTCAGTGAATGTACAGTGAGATTAGATAGGGAGGATATGGAGAATGTGAGTGCGTTTAAGTATTTGGGTAGTGTGATGAGTAAGGATGGAAGTTTAGAGGGTGAATTGCTTGAAAAGGTGCAGTAGGAAAGAAAGGTTGCTGGTTCCTTGAAAGCAGTGATAAAAAACAGGGAAGTGAGCAAGGAAGAGAAAAAGCTGCTACATGACAGTATTGTGTTACCAACTCTAATGTATGGAAGTGAAGCTTGGACCTTGTTGGAGGGACAGAAGTCAGAGTGAGAGCAGTGGAAAGAGATATTTGAGAGAAGCATGTGGAGTCACATGGAGAGACAGATTGACAAATGAAATGAAGAAGGATTGTGGTGTGGATGTGGACGTGATAGGAAGCATTACGAGAAGCACATTAAGGTGGTTTGGCCATGTGGAGAGGATGGAGAGTGAGAGACTGACAAGGAGAGTGTATATGAGTGAAGTGGAGGGGGGGAGAGGGAGGGGGAGGCCAAGGATGAGATGGAGAGATGGAATGGAGAGGTAAATGAGAGAGGGGCGTGTGAGCTGGGAGCAGGGCAGTGAAATGGCAGGGGGCAGAGCGACATGGAGGCGATCTGTTTGTGGCGAACCCTTACGGGATTAAGGCGTCTGGCGATAGATAGATAGATAGACCTTCCAAGAGTTAACCTGCCCCATCCCGGCAGATTTTTCACCACTGACCCCCCCCCCCCACAATCCCAGCAGATTTTGGATTATTTATTTATTTTTTTTGGCTCAAACCTCTGCTTTTGGTGAGACATGATGGCAGATCACAGAGAAAGTGCTCACCTGATCCTAGAAGTGGTCTAAACAGGTGACCCCCCATGCACCTAGTACCATGTTCTTTAGAGGCGCTTGGCTGCTGTCCCACTTTCTATGGTTGGGGTAAGTATTGGAAATCACTCAGAATAGGCAGATATTTATTAATTTGGTACAAAATAACATGTAGTACAATACTGTTGTTTCAACATACATTTCATTTTTTCAAATTACATAATACTTTTCTACTAACAGTATACCCGTTTCCACTTTAATAACTGTTATCACATATTTACAGGCCTTTCAATTATATTTAGCGTAATATTAGCGCATATTTACATAGTGACCTCGCTATGACTGTTGTTTCAACTTACATTATATTTTTCAACTTACATACTGTAATACTTTTCCACATTACACCCATTTCCACTTTATATAACCGTTATCACATACTTACAGGTCTTACAATTATATTTAGCATTATTTTAGCGCATACAGTAGGCGCGGAAAGTGTTGACGCCATCTTAAAAAAAGAAAACATTTTTGTTGTTAGCAAGGAGAAACAAATAAATTAACACTCACCATTGAATTTAGTATTTACTGGCATTCCCCTTCACCTTTATTATCTTCTTAAGGCGTCTGGGGAGACTGATGCCGTAGTTTTGCAGAACAGATGGACTAAAACTGCTCCATAGCTGCTTGACTGCAGCCTCAAGTTTAGGCAAAGGTGATGTGTCCATACTATGCAGCTGCCGCTTCATGTGCGCCCATAAATTCTCAATGGGATTGATATCTGGGAAGTTTCCGGGCCAATCTCGAATAAAGGGAACCTCACAGTCTGTTAGCCACTGTTTCACTGACTTTGCAACATGTGCAGGGGCAGAATCTTGCATAAATACTCTTGCCTTGGTTTTATCAAAAGAGTCACTTAAAACATCACATAAGAGCTCCAAATAATTGTTCTGGTTCACTTTTTCATTTGCAGGTAGAATTACCAACCTACCAACACCATAATATGTAAAGCAGCCCCAAGCCATGAGTGAGGCTGGGTATTTAACAAACTTGGAAGTGTACTTAGGATCCAGGGGGTCACTGCCTGGTTTGTGGTACACTCATGATGAAGGGGTACCAGTGACAGTAAATGTTGACTCATCACTCCAAAGCACAGTTTTCCATTGCTCCTCACTCCAGGCAAGATATATCTTACAAAAATTTACTCTCTTTTTCTTCTGAAGTGCAGTTAGCAGTGGTTTTTTACGAGCAGAAAACTCCTGTAGCCCAGATCGTCATGCAACAGCTGCTGCACACTTCTGACAGACACATCTGCCAGCAACTGTGGGTTCTTTTCTTTTAAATCCTGTGCTGTTAGCCTTGGATCCTTGCTAACTTGCCTTGAGATCAGCTGACGGATCCTGAAGGTTGTCTTACGGGGTCTCCCAGGCTTGGGAAGTGGAGTGGGAGGAATGGCCTCCCCACTGTCCTTGAACCGCTTCACCAGTCTCTGCACTGTCCTCAGTCTAACACCATCTGATTTGCAATAAATGGGAGTTTGTGGCCAGCTTTGTATAAAGTAATCACTTCCACACGTTTGTCCTTGCTTGTGGTTACTTTAGGCATGATGAGAATGTGGTAGGTAACCAAATAACTGTGTTATTTGAGTCAAAACATGCCCTCGCGGTGCATCACACACAGAGACAATCCTCCTCCTGTGGCTGCCCAAACATTACTGAGCCTGCTCCTGTGGTGCCAAACCTATCAAGCAGGGTTGCCAGCTCCCGTTGAAAAAGCATCAGCTCATTTCGCATCACAGGGGAGGGTAGTATTGACCCTACTTCACTTAACGCGAAAAAGAATGAAGTCGGCAAAAAAAGTCAATACTTTCCGCGCCTACTGTATGTACATAGTAAGAGAATTCGCTATGACTGTTGTTTCAACTTACATTCTCTTTTTCAACTTATACCCTCAACCCTCAATTTCCCCGACTTAAAGGGGTGGAGACCAGTCCGGGAATGGCAAAAGTAGGGCCCCACTTACCATTCCCCGCACTATTACCATACTTTGTCCGAATTCTCCAATATTGTCCGGCAATTATTCCAATATTCTAGAGCATTCTGGAATGTAGGCTACCTATACCAATATAACTAACATACACAGTACATAAAATAATAACACTGACACAATTACAATAACAATAACTGACACAAGAGAGGTCTTTTGCTAGCTACAACCCTAAGAATGGTTGTTTAGATAGTTGTTGACGAGAATGTGGAAGGCTGATAGATTAGAAAGCAGAGGAAAAAAGAGGAAAATGAACAAGGAATGGAACACCACAAGGTAAGCCAACCACACTCATCAGCTGCTTGAGATAAGCACACAATCATCGATTCGATCTTGGACCGAATCGGCAATTTTAATTGGAAAATATTTTAATCTTTATCATCAAATAGGTTTACACACCTAATTATTTGAAATTCAGTCAAAAATTTGTGCTTAATTTACTTATAGTATTAACAGAAAATCAGGATTCCGAGCAAAAATTTCTTTAAGTTAGCAGAATTGTTTTGCATCTAGCCTAACAACTCTCCCTGACAGACTTTTTTTTGTAATAAATATTGATTTACAGTAGATACATTTTTTTTGTACTCAAAATAAATATTTATGCAAAATAGAAGCCTCTCAAGGTGTGCTGATGATCTAAAGGGGAAACATCTTCTAATATTAGCCAACCACTGATCAGCTGACCGAGATATAAACACTGATGATCTGAAGGGAAAATACCTCTGCTAACATTTGCATATTATAGCTCTTAAACCTAATTTTTAAATTAAGTTATATGTACAATTTTTTTAGGGGATTTCACAAAATTAGGTGTGTATGAGCCACTGTGGCAAAAAAAAAATATATATTTTCCAGTGAAAAGTGCCAATTCGGTATTCAGTCGCACCAAGTCGGGTGAGCTAAGTTGATTAGGAGTGGATCCCATTGAGTTTGTCCGTAAGAAAATATATATTATTAATTACTTATGAATTTTATTCTGTCTAGGCCTTCCTTAAATTTTACTGTGTTATGCAATAAACTATTTATAGTGGCATTTGAGAAAGGTAAGATGCAAATGGGATATTGCCACGAGTTAGGAACTGGTGGCGTGAAGCAGGTTGGTGGCCAAGATATGTTTCATGTATGGAAATATCTTCTTGTGTTTGTAACAAATGGCCTTTATTGAGTTAAAACCTTGCCAAAATTATACTGTTGTGCAGCAGACTGCTTATAGTTTTATATAAGAGAATAATGGCCGGACTTTTGTGAGACTCCCGGACGTGTATGGGCATTTGTCTGGCATTTGATAATATTGTCTGGGGAATTCAGAGATCCGGGAAATAGGGGTCCGCCAAATCGAGGGTCAAGTGCATAATACTTTCCCACTAACATTACACCCATTTCCACTTACTATGACTGTTTTCACATATTTACAGGCCTTACAATTATATTTAGCATAATTTTTGCACATACAGTATGTACAGTAAACCCTTGGTAGAGACTAAATTGCCCAGATATGTCAATACAAAATTATTTGCATGGAACAATTATAATATTTGGAGGAAGGACAAAGAAGGTAAGTTTGGGGGAGGCATAGTGATATTAACCCATAATGACCTAAGAGCAAAGAATATAGAA
>JAGKTI010019554.1:0-16908 GCA_018397915.1 Birgus latro | reverse complement strand
AAATAAGTCTGGGGCAAAGAGGTCATTACTAGCTTTACAATAGGGGACGTGGAGCGTGAGACTAAACATGGAAGGTAGAGGGAACCAGGGCGGAATAGGGTACGAAAAGGATGGGATGGGGAGAAGGACATGATGCGTCGATAAGTCGAACAGGTGTGATGATGTCTGGCCCATGCTAGTGGTAAGACACCAGCCTCTGCATGTAAGGACACCAAAGGGGAGGACCTAAATGCCGCCAAAGCAATCCGTAAAGCACTGTTCTGGATGAATTCCAACTTACCCAAAACTGACGCAGAGGCCAAACCGTAGATATCTACACCATACTGTATCTTGCTCAAGATGTAGACACAATAGAACTTCAGTAAAACTTCCCGGGAGGCCCCCCAGCGTGTCCCAGCTAAACTTTTCATTATGTCGAGGCGTTTCAAGCATGGGGACCTTAAATACTCAATATGGGATTTCCATGTTAGAACAGGGCCATCCAGATGGAGGCCAAGAAAAATGTGTTGGCGTCGCAAGGGAGCTTGGCTACCTCCCAGGGAGATATAAGGAAGAGAGGGAAAGCTACACTTGAGGGTAAAACACATCAGTGTACATTTCCCGACATTAACCTGCAATCCCCACCTGCCTAACCACTGAAGGAGGGCATCCACCCCAGCCTGAAGGCACTTTTGAGCCTTAACAATGTGGGAGCTGTACTGAGCAGTGTAAGGTCATCTGCATAAACTAGAGGGGTGGTGGCTGGGGGGCATGGGAGATCTGATAGAAGTACATTAAATAAGAATGGGCTTAAGAAAGACCCCTGAGGAACACCGCTCCTAACATGACATGGTGTAGACATGGCCCCTCCCACCGATACAGAAAACTGCCTACCCATCAAATAACTGCACAGCCAGGAGAGGGGCAACCCCTGGATCCCCACAGATGCCAGTTTGTATAAAATAGCCTCGTGGGATGCTGAGTCCAAAACACCTGCTAGATCCACAAATAGAGCCAGCATGACACCCTTACTGCGATACGTTTCTTGTATCTGATGCTCAAGCTGATGGAAGACATCAAGCGTGCCCCAACCTGGCCGAAAACCACACTGTTCCTCCAAGATGTTGTTTGTCTCTGCCCACCACTGTAAACGAGTGCCAACCATCCTACCCATCAGTTTTCCTAAACACTGCAGGAGGGCTATGGGGCGATATCCCTCAGGATGTGTGTGATCCTTACCCGGCTTTGGGAACGGGAGAAGGATAAAGACTTTCCAAGGCTCCAGGAAAACACCGGTCGACCAACTGATATTATATATATCCAGGAGGATGTCACGACCCGACAAAGAAAGAGGGGTTAGAAATTCATATGGGATGAGATCTGGCCCAGCCGCCTTGTGAGGGGCCAGTGATGAGATGGCCGAATATAGTTCTCTTGATGTAAATGCATCCGCCAAGCTAGGCGGAGGTCTAGCAGCCTCTGCATCACTAACCACTGTCATGAGAAGGTTCAGGTCGGGGAGAGGAACAGGGATGCCAAGCATGGAACCAAAAACGGACGCCATAAAGTCCGCCTTTGATGCATCAGTTAATAAGTCCACTCCATCCTGACAAAGAGGAAAGGGATATGAGGACACCTTGCCTCGCATGGCCCTGAGAAGCTGCCATGTGTGGGTAGACGATGTGGAGAATGAAAGGGATGCAACAAACAATGACCAGGCCTCTCGTTGGGCAGCTGCGATGATACGAGTGCATTCTGCATTCAGGTGTTTATAAAGTAGGATATTGTTAACCGATAAGCAACAACGCCATGCATACCATGCTCTGCAGCTGGCCGTTACTGCCTCTTGACACGCCTCTGTCCACCATGGCACCCCACAACAACGAACTGAACAGCGTGTCACTAATGTGAAAGCACGATGACCTGCCTTCACAAGCCATGACGCTAAAGAGCCAGCAAGCCCCTCAAGGGGGAGGTTCACCTCAGGAGAAGAAGTGGACAATGCTCCTGTATAGACCCACCAGCCCTCCTCTATGAGCCTCCACCGAGGACAGGATAGGCTAGGTGCCCCTAATCGTAAGTCTGGAAAACAAAGAATCAGAGGAAGATGATCGCTGCCTAGGTACGAGCCAAGGGAGAATTCAGCTCCTATGATCCTAGGTTCACCTATACAAAGATCAAGGACTGAAGCAGCAGCTGTGTGCGGATCAAACTGAGAATGTAGACCTGCTGGAGAGAGGAGAGTGAACAGTGATGAGTTTAAGAGGAAACTGAATACTGAGGAACCCGAGGCATTCCAGGAACTGTTCAGAAGATCTGGTTCCTAGCAACGATGACGTGCGTTGAAGTCACTGAGAACCAGAGCCAGGGAAGGAAGCTGATCCATATAATGGTCCAATTCGCCCCGCCCCATAGACTGGCATGGATTGTAAGCCACCAATATAGAAGCCCAGCCACCAGCCAACTCCACCTGGACTGCCATGACCTCCAACGCACAGCCCTCAAATCGCGACAGGGTAAGAGGCCTGCACTTCATGTCCTCTCTAACCATAACAGCTAACCCCCCTCCCGACCGGGGGAATCTGTCCTCACGAAATAGGATGTAGCCCCGTAGGTTGAAACTGATCATTGGACGTAACCATGTCTCACACACTCCTATAAATGCTGACCGGAGTTCATCTATGAACATTTTAAAATCCTGAGTTTTCCTAACCAAGGAGTGGGCATTCCAGAACAATAGTGTTAAGTGCACAGGGAGGCCCATCATGAAGGAGGGACAAGTGCTGAAATCCTGGGCAGAAGCTGCTTACAGATGTCCAAGGGGCAATGCCCTGTATATAAAGGGAAAGTGCTTCAAGTAGGATGCAGAGAAGAGGAGTAACAAAGTCAGGGGTGACGGAATAAGTGCCATTACTGATGGGTGAATCTGGATGTTGTGGTGGTAGGTGAGGGGAAGTATACGGACGCAAGTGTTTCTTATTAGGAGGAGGCGAGAGGTGCCCCTGTCCTCTGTTCGGACTGGAGTGGTCAACAGTTCCTCTTCAGCTCCCCAACCACCGGAGGATGAGGTGACTGTGATGAGTGTATCGCTACATCGGCATAAGAGGCTGGAGATGTGGATACTGTGACAGGCTGGACTGGGATGGGGTCACTGAGAGTCTCGTCAACCAAATCAACACTTTGGGGCATCAAAGGAGCAAAGCAGTTAGACACTGGGGTGGGAGCACCAGACAGGGATGATGAGACTTAAGACCAGACCACCCTCTCAACTGGGATGTGAGGCTGTGGAGGTCGGCTGACTGAGTGTAAAGGATGAGAGTGGGAAGCCACCTGAGGGATCCGTTGCCCAGCCACACCTGGCACTGAACTGTCACTGCGGAAGCGGGCTGGTAGAGTGCGTAATTCCCTGTTTATGTCCTGTCTGGGGGTTCCAGTCTGGCAACCTTTACTATAAATCTTGTCTGCCGTACAATAAATCGGGCAAGTACGGGAAACTATCCTAAGGGCACCCAGGCAAAGATAACAAAATGGGTCCCTGTCACAACGAGTCCCATCTTCCCCCTTAAAATGGTGCTGGCCACTACACATGGAGCATCGCACTGAGTTCCCACAAGTGGCAGAGCTATGGCCAAACTGGTGACACTGATAACAGCATAAGACAGGGAAGCGATATTCTGACACTCTGAAAAACATCCCCCGACACCGAACCCGGACAGGCAAAGAACCTCGGAACCGCAATCTAACCATCTCTGACTGGCGAGGATCATTAGGTTCTGGAAATTTGGCAGGGAGGCGAGAGGCCTCCACCACAGTGCATGGTTCGAGAGGTCGATCATGGTTCCTGTTAAGAATTTATAAGGTTCCTAGGAATTCTCCCACATCAAAGTCTAAATCGAGTGGCCCCACTATTCCAAAAGTATACATACCTTCGGTTAATCCCCTGACCCGACGGAACTTGATTTCCCATGGGCCCAGAGTCTGAAGAGCCTCCATGGGAGGGATAACCTTGGGAAGATCCACTGCCCTCAGCCTGATTACTAGGGTTCGCCCAGATCCCAATACCTCTGGTTCTCCCACCCTGAAGTACTTAGAAAAAGGGGCCTTGACAATGGCAACAGTGATTCTGTTTGGATTATTAAATATCCTGCGCCCTGTCTGGTCTTGTAGATGAAATATGGCATATGGATCAGGGGATTGTTGGTCACCCACTTCCATAGTGGCCTTACCTGATGTCCGTGGCGTTATGGCGACCTCCACGGGGCTCCCGATGTCATTGGTCATACCTTTGTCTGATGAAGATGTCTTTTTCTTCCCAGCTACCTTGGATTGTTTGACCTGCTGGGTGACAGTCGTTTCAGGGTAGCTGGCGCCCGGCGGGGAGACATCACAGGGTCTCTTGTTGACTAAGATGGTAGCGTCCATTACTTGTAAAGAGCCCGTACCACCCGTATCCGGGGCATCGCTTTCCATTGCACCAGTGCTGTTCACTGTGCACAACACCCTCCACGGTCACTCCTCCCCTATGCTCTCAATAACACCTCTACTTCTGGCAGGACTGGATCAGCACGTCCGACCCGGGCGAGAGGCAGGCAGAGAGTCTTGTGGCAGATTCATTACTCACTTTTAATTCCGTGACTTCTCTTTCTTATTCCGCACTGCGTGAGCAAACCTTTCCCAGCTTGTTCTGTAAGACTTTGATCTCTCTCTCCTGGTCTAGGGTCTGCTCCTGCAGCTCTCTAATTACTACCCATACCCTTTTTAATTCCTGGGCATTCCTCTCCGCCATTTTTTCGACTCCTGCTACTCGTTTGATTCAGTTTGATACTTCATTTCCCGCATCTTGATCGGAGAAGGCCACAAATTCCCTTTTGCCAGATGTAAACAAACTGCCATTGCTTTCCGCCATGATACAACCATATGGAAACTTTTCTATTCTACTGTATCGTGTCCTCTTTATCCCGAAACCTGCGTTTTTTAAAAACTAATGTCCGACGGGACCACTACTCATTCACATAATCACAATAGGCTGGTTTCCTTTCGCCACTGATTCAGCGATTATTTCCCTGCGATCCAGGAAGACGTCTGTCTCCCTCGGCGATGTGTGTGTGTGTGTGTGTATTTACCTATTTCTGTTTACCTATTTGTAGTATACAGGAGTTGAGCTAAGCTCGTGTTGTCCTGTCTCCATATCTACATTCAACTAATCTAGTTTTAAATACATGAATGTTTTTCGCCTGCACCACCTCTTCGTCCAAGTCATTCCAAATACTTATGCTTCTGTTCGGGAAACTGAACTTTCTGAGATCATTAAGACATCTACTTTACCTCAACTTGAAGCCATGACCTCTTGTTCTTCCATCATCCAACACAAAAAGATCCTCTCTATCCACTCTTTCCAATTCTCTTACATTTCTAAATATCGTGATCAAGTCACCGCTTTCCCTTCTCTCGCGCAGTGTTGTTAACTTCAGTTTTTCCAATCTCTCCTCGTAGGTGAGTTCCCTTAAACACGGTATCATCCTCGTTGCCATCTGTTGAACCCTCTCTAGTTTATCAATATGCTTCTTCAAATGAGGTGACCATACCACAGCCGCATACTCTAGTCTTGGTCTTATCATGGTCATTATCAACTCCCTCAACATTTCCTCACCCATTTAATTAAAAGCCACTCTCATGTTAGTCAGTAATCTTTAAGTTATTCCAATAATTTTGTTTATATGTTTTTCTGGTGACAAGTCATCCTGAATAATCACTCCCAAGACTTTTTCATCCTTTCTTATACTAATTATCTCATTGCCCATTTTATATGTCCAGTGTGGTCTTCTTTCACTTATTCCCATTTCTAATATATGATACTTCTTGGCATTAAAATCCATTTTCCAAGTCTGGATCCAGCTGTGGGGTTTGTCCAAGTCTTCTTGCAGTTCTTTACAACTATCAGTACATTTAATATGTTCCATAATTTTAGCATCATCTGCAAACATACTCATTTAACTATTCAAACCCTCTGGCAAATCATTTACATATATCAGAAACATTACAGAGGCCAGGACAGAGCCCTGGGGTACTCCACTAGCCTTCCTATCAAATAATCTCCCATCCACTTTAATAGTTTCTCATGCAACCCTCCAAAGGTCTTTAACTTCCACAGTAGCCTCCCGTACGGCACCCTGTCAAATGCTTTCTTAAGATCCAGATAGACACAGTCCCCCCATCCCTCTCTCTCCTGTATGACATCTATTACCCTACTGGAAGTGAAAAAGTTGTTACATGACAGTATTGTGATACCAACTCTGACATATGGAAGTGAAGCTTGGGCCCTGTTGGAAGGACAGAAGTCAAGAGTGAGAGCAGTGGAAATGAGTAATCTGAAAGGAGCATGTGGAGTCACATGGAGAGACAGATTAACAAATGAGGAAGTGAAGGAGCGTTGTGGTGTGGTTGAGGACGTGATGGGAAGCGTTAGGAGAAACAGGTTAAGGTGGTTTGGGCATGTGGAGAGGATGGAGAGTGAAAGACTGACGAGAAGAGTGTATGTGAGCGAGGTGGAGGGGGCGAGAGGGAGGGGGAGGCCGAGGATGAGATGGAGGGATGGAGTGGAGAGGTATATGAGAGAGGGGTGTGTGAGTTGGGAGCGTGGTAGTGAAATGGCAGGGGACACAGTGACATGGAGGCGATTTGTTTGTGGCCACCCCGTGAGGGATTGAGGTGTCTGGCAATAGATAGATAGATAGACTACCATTATCAGCATCACCACCACTACCACAGCTACTACTACTGCTAATACAATACCTGATGTGCTGCTTAAGGTCCCATGCCCCAGCATAAGTCTTTGTGCAGTACGAGCATCGGTAGCGCCTGTCTCCACGATGACGACTTAAGTGCTCATCCAGTTTGGTCTTGCTTACAAATCTTCTTACGCACAGCTGGCACTGGAAAGGTCGCTCGCCTGGGGTTACGAGAAAAGATTGTTTATCAGTTATCATGATCATTATCATCACCTGATTCTTTTTTGCTCTACCTGAACGCTAGAGGTCTTAGGCCAGGCTACTCAGTCTAGGCATCTTAGCTCAGGGTGACCAGTCACCCACCCCGAGTGGTATTTTGTGGGCAATAAGCTCCAACCACCCCTCATATGTAAACCACTGTGGGTCACATCTGGCTGAAGTGCATACCCACTAAACCAGGGATATGTATGAACATCATCATCATCGTCATCAATATCATCAGAAAAGCCATACATCATCACCATCGCCATCCTAAACCATATATCCCACTACAAAATGGGAAAGGTAGGACCCACAATTAAGAAAAAGAAAAAATTAGGAGAGTGCCAATATAAAAGATTAATCAACTGCTTCAGACAGCACTAAACTCTTCACTGTGAGATGTCTCACCTAAACAACCTCTGTTTTTTTTTAATTCTATCATCCATAAGAAGCACTGGGAGCTACAGCTAGGATGAGGAAAGCATGATATTTAAGGCTAGGATAACCAACTGCTTTCCCCTATGTAGCATTATGTGACCAATAAACCTCAGTCAGCCTTCAGATGAAAACCTGTTAGAACCAAATCCAGCTGGAGTGCCTAAATCCATTACAATCACCAGGTGTCTGTACATACATACCGGTACTATTAATCAACATTCTTAAAGGCCTTGGCCATGCCAGCATGTGTAAGCTCTGTCCATTAAAAGGCTGCCCTCCAGGTTACATGATCATTTGCAGTAGCAAAAGTAAAGAAAAAATGACAGTAGTGTACTGAAGTATTAATTTTAACCCCATCATTGTAGCTATCTTCCCAAATTCCCTCAATATTGCTTGCAAGTAGCAAAAATGATGTCCTCTTTCTGAAGCATAAGATGAAACTTTTTCTTAATCAATCACTTTGAAATATCTTCTCCTAGCCTTATTCAGGCATTTAGCAGTAGCTAGAGAAAAACAGGGTTAACTGTGATACCTCGCTATATCATCCAATCAAGTTATGGTTCAGTCACTTGCTCTTGAGTGGTATTATGTGAACTATCAATCCCAACCATCCTTTGAATTTAAACCTTTAAGGGCATCATCCGGCAGGAGAATGTAAAGTAGCTAGATCACCGGGCATCTAAAAACTGCAAAGAGGCTATGAAATCAAAGCACTACATTAGTGCACAACACAAAGACCCACCTCTGATTTCCTTGCATGCAACAGAGAACTACATAAAATGGAAAGTACTCGTGTGAAACCCGGTAAAACAATGCAGCAGTGGTCAAAGAGAAATATAGCCAACCATGATGTCTACTGTCAGGAAACAGCAGTAAGGGCTGCATTCACTATGCTGAAATTATTTACTTCATTCTTACTACTTTTAGATGGTTTTCTTAAACTGTGGATAAATTTTTTTGTACTAGAAAGGTTATATTCTGTCTTCATTAACCAATTCACCAAAAGAAGTGACTCACAACAGATGAATAAAATCATCTGGTGGCTGAGTGATTAAGATGAAAAGACATTGTCGTATTAAAGGGGTTAAACAGATAGGCAAGGTGTAGACAAGTTCCCACAGTTCTTCCTACATTTCCTGAAGTAAATTGCAATAACAGATTGTGCCTAATCTTTCTGTTTTGCTGCTGTGTAAAACAGGATGCAGGCTAACCACCTCTTAACAAATACAGATGTTCCATAAATTAACATCAAATATAGGGTATGAAAAATTTTGAGAGATTATTCTTGGGTTGATTCTGAGTAACCAATGCTATTTTGACATCAGTCCAAATCTGTCCATTATGAAGCGATAATTAATGATTATCTTATGGGTGAATTAGAAGGGACAGCATTTTCATCCATAATGTTTAGAGATGTACCGATACCAAAATTTTGACCGATACCGATACCAGTGACGTAGGCAGAAGACTGCGTGAGGATAGTGAGGGAGGGTGGTGCCTGCCGTCTGAGGACTGTGGCAGGGCCCTGAACCGCTGATGCGAGGCTACCAATCTGTCTCGTACATGTCCATGGTGGCAGATGTGGCTCATTACTAAAGATGTACTGTATTACTACACACCATGTACTCAAAATAATATGATACTAAATAAACCCCGCTAATACCAATACATCAGTCCTGTATGAGACAGCCCTAGCATGTATTCAATATGGACGGTGGGTGTTAGTGCCGAAGTGGTGACATGTAGAGGTGTATGGTATGTAGGAGGTTGGCTGGGCCTTGATAGCAGGCTGTAAAGCCTATGCCCAGAGTCGGACACATAAAAGAAAAAAAAAAAAAAAAAATTGGATACTACCAATAATTTATTTTTCATCCCTATAAAACATCCAAATTCTTTTTAACAAAATAACTTCCAGTGAGTTATATGCTACACACTAAATTCCTTTTAAGTACTGGTGGTATCGGCAGAACATCTGCCGATACCAATTCTGATACTCTAAAAATGGGCCGATACTACCGAAACCAATACATCAGTACATCTCAAATAATGAAATCTAGCTCCACAGTGGCTGAAAAACTTACTATAGTTGATACAAAATTTATTACTCAAAATTAGTCCATGAATAACCACCTAGTGTTTCTCGTATATTTCCTAGGGCACCCTGTATTACTATATTATAGAGGCTTTCAAATACCTTAGTACACTCAGTTTTAATAATGCAACTGTAAAGACTTACCAGTGTGTATTCTCTCATGGTATTTCAGTTTTTCTTTTCTTTTGAATTTCTTCTTACAAAATGAACACTGGAATCGCTTCTGGTCACTGTGTACCTCCATGTGTGTCATTAATGAGTTCTGGCTCATGAACTTGTTGCCACATACCTAGGGAACAGAAAATCATCTTTGTTGTTACTGTTATCATCATCATCACCATCATCACTGTCATAATGCTTCTTCCTACAAATGGATGAGGAGGGTAGAATTTAGTAACAGGAATGGGAAAGCATAAAAGTAAGAGAACTATCAACAATTATCATCATCAAAACTGAATATCATGAGCAGAACTATCATCAGTGCCCAGTGAACCGGACCACACACCCATTCACTCAGGTCTTCAAAATCCTTAGCTCCTCCACAGCTTCAAACACCTAATGGCCTAGTGACTACAATGTCCCAGCCTGAGTAACAGCTTGCCACGCCCATGGAAATGACTCTTCAAGAGGTGGCTGGAGATAATCTATAATGCAAAATGCTGGCAGGAGTGTAGGTCAATCTCCTACTTTTAAACATTTTGGACTAAGATATTCTATGGCTTCTTAGTTCCAGACATGGAATTAGCTGTTATGGTACTATTAACTTTCCACCAAAATTATGAGGTGAGTTTTATCCATATTATCAATGTTTCAACACAATTTCTTTGTGAATATAAATCTTACTTCATCATTCAACCCCCACCCCAAAATATACAGTACACCCAACCCTCGGCTATTGCGTGTTCCGCTATAGCGTTTTACCGCTATCACGCATGTATAAAAACCTACCCAAATTCCTTTATCATGCACTAAATGCCTGCTATCACGCACCAACCTTGTGGATCAAGCGAAAAAAAGCTTGGCCAAGTGGACACATCAGCTGATCAACCAAAAATTCAAGATGGCGGAGGATGCTACTCAATCAGTGATGGAAGAAGTTCATTTGATAAAGTCTGTATGCTCAAGTGTGAATAAAACTCCACTATAATACATTAATAACCACTTTTATATACGTGATGATGATGATGATGGGAGGCCTTATACATCGCCTTGGCTTAGAAATAGGTGCTTCGTCACCAACACTTTCATAGCGGTTTTACAAACAAACCTATAAACTAGTCACTACAGTATACCCAAAGACTCTTAAATGTTTCATTACTTAACACAATGAATTTGCTGAAGTTCAACCTCCTCATAGAAGTGAAAAAAATCCACAGTTGGAGCACTTGCAGTACACAGCTGAAGCAGCCGCCATCTTCTTTATTTATAAACAGTGGAGCGTGCCGATAAAGTCTGTACAGTATGCTCATTTTCTGATAATAACATGTTATTATGTGGTACAAAACAGGTATCTTAGGGGTAAATATTGAGGTCATGCCGCCAATTAGAATTACTGTATTACCATAAGTTCTTCACTTCGGCTATCGCGTTTTCGGCTATAGCGCAGCCATGGTGGCACCAATTAGGAGTGATAGCCAAGGGTGGGGTGTATAATCAATTATCTGTCAATGCATTATCTGGCATATGTCATTATCCATCACAGTTTAATACAATTCCCTGGGGAGGCCAAAAATTGAATCTGTGCAATTTGTCTTGTCATCCAAACATAATTTCCTGGCAGCTTTATTCATAGTCTCTCCTACAAGTAAGACAGAATGTTGCCTCCCATGCATTATTTTACAGATGCTTTTTTGGCAAATGCTCAGATGAAGTTGCAACCATTGTGCCACCTCTCCACACCTTCCTCTGTGCTACGTGGACATCTAGTAGTGTTCATGACTGGACTGTCACACTGCCATATTGCAAAACTTTTGCTTATCAGAATTCATTTATTTCCTGAACTGCTTCTCTTTGGAACTCACTTCCCCAGATTAGTTTCCCCCTAGACTTCAACCTACTGCTGTTCAAGTCTTATTCTTACAGATCTTGGAGGACACCTGTAATCTGGTGTATGGATTTTTTTTCTTTCCTCTGTTTATCATCTGTATAGAGAAAAAAAAAAAACTCTGGCACACAGCTGATGGCCTAATTTCTTTCTAGTTTCTTACCTTTATGGCCCTATCATTTTTTTTCTTTAATAGCTTCATGTACAATATTCAATAAACAGTATACTATTAAAAACTGGAGGACTGAATTCAGTGTGTGAGTCTTGCACCTGAAACCTAGCTTTTGATCTTGCCAGTCTTTCCAATCCTGGAGTTTATCTCACTAATTTGTTACCTGTATGTCCTTAACTTTTGTTTTCTTATGATCCGTATTAAATATGCATATCTCTCATCCTTGTGATATTTCTTGCCGCTCATCCTCCTCTGTACCTCATCAAAAACCACTTGAAATAATGTCACCCTCTCTCCTTTCCCAAGAGATACTGGTCTCTCACCAGCATGTCACATGGCAACCATACTGACCAAATGGAGTACCTCATCTTGGCTGTCACCACAGAGCTTATCCATGTCCCGCAACTAACAAGGAGGGATTATCAAGAAACTCTGCTGCTACTCTCTGGTGAGCTTATTGCTCCTAATATCTGTTTTACTTCTGTCACTCATGCCTCATTCTCTCTCACTGTCCTCACAACTGGATTATACAGTGTGTGTGTGTGTGTGTGTAACTCACCGGGTCAGTCAGGACCACCTGATGGTAGTGATCATCAGCTTTTACCCTCCCGGAAGGGAGCTGAGAGCTCATATAGTCCGATCTATGGGCAAGGCTGTGACCTTCACACATGCACACACCCATCCCCTTGCTCAAGGGGGGACAGTAACCACCCACTTCGTCAGTGAAACTTTTCGCAACCTGAGCGAGGCGAGAACTCCAGTCTATCAGATGGCAAGCGAGAACGCTACCACTGCGCCAGCGAGCGGTGTGTGTGTGTGTATTTCTTACCTTACCTAATTGTATCTATACAGGAAAGAGTTAAGCTCATATTGTCCCATGTATTAAACCATGTTTATCATATAGTGGTAGGTGGTGGCAACCATCATCCACTCACTTGATGTAGTGCTGCCTACTTCTTTCTTAGCCTTTATCATTCTTTTTCTGTGTCAGCCCTCCTCTCTTCCTATTTCTCCCATCTTTCCTGTCACTTCTTATTGCTTTTCTTTCCTTTACAGGTGGCTTTACATTGAGTGACATGCCAAATGGTTTCCTGTAAGCCAAGAAACCAATTACAACATTGGGTGGTAACCACATAACCAAACCATACGTGCTTCCTACGTGTCAACAAGTGGGTTGGTGGAGGGTTAGTGCTCCTCCTTGTAAAACAAATAACTCAAAGTCAAATGGCCACCCCTTATGGGATTATGGCATCTGACAATAGACAGGCAGAGATAGATAACATAATCATGTCTCCTCTCTTCCTTATCTCCTGTAATGTTGGTAGGTTCAGTTTTTCTAGTCTTTCTCATTGCTTAGATCCTTTAGGCTTGGTACACATCTTGTAGCAGCCCTTTGTACTTTTTCAATCTTATCCATGTGTTTTTTTGAGATGATTACAAACCACTGATGCATACCCCAGGGTTGGTCTGATGAATGATGTTATTATCTTTCTCAGCATGTCTTCATTCAAATATGTGAATGCTATTCTCATATTAGCAAACAAAGCATACATGTTACGTACCTTCTCACCGATGTGGTCAGCTGTAGACAGTATGTTATTGATAATCACTCCAAGGTCCTTCTCCTTTTCTGATGTATGTAGGGTTGAACTTCCTAACACAAAATCCCACTGTGGTCTTTTTTCACCTTTACCAAACTTAATTACATGACACTTGTCCACATTAAATACCATTTGCCATTTACTGCTCCATTCATGAAGTTTAATTATTCTAAGCTCTCTGCAAGAAGGTGTTAGTAATTCTCCTTTTTTTGCATCATCAGCAAACATATTTAGATAGCTTCCATTTCCATGCTGCTGTCTATGTCATTTATATATCCATCCATCATCCAATCCTACATTGCCATATATATACATCCATCCATCCATCATCCAATCCTATGCTGCCCCATGAACAGCGTAGCAGCCTGGTGCTAGGCAAGGTGGTCCTGACATTTAAGATGATAGCAGGGGAGGCGGTGGCTCAATCGGTAGAGAGGTGGCCTGTAGTCCCGATGGACCCAGGTTCAAATCCGCGCTGGGGCAGGGAACAGTTTAAGGATTTGAATTTCATTAAATCGGGCTTTACTGATCTACCAGAAGCCCCGCCGACATGTCGTAAAAATACCCCCGCTAATACCAATACACCAGTCCTGTATGAGACAGCCCTAGCATGTATTCAATATGGACGATGGGTGTTAGTGCCGAAGTGGTGACATGTGGAGGTGTATGGTATGTAGGAGCACTGCTGGGCCTTGATAGCAGGCTGTGATGCCTATGCCCAGAGTCGGACCAAAAAAAAAAAAAAAAAAAAAAAAAACTCACTCATCCCTGAGTGGCAGTATGTGAGCAATAACCACAACCACCCTTTGGATATAAACCTTCACCAGCACAATCCGACTGGAGCGCTGCAATTACCCACCAAACCACCAGGCACCTTAATTTGGTTACATGGTTAGCAGCCAGCATAGTAAATGGTTTCCTGGTGTACAGGAAATCAGCTTGTCACTCTGTGTTGAGTCATCCACAGGCAGAAGGAACAGGAAAGAATGAAGAATCAAAAGACAAGAGGGAGTGTAAAGTCACCTGGAGGCAGAAAGATGAGGAAAGGCTGAAGTAAAGAAAGACAGAAGAGGAAAGAAGGAAAAGAGGAAGAAGAGGAAAGGGCAGCACTACATCGAGTGAGTGGATGGCAAGCACCCCTACCTACCACTAAAAACATAACTGGTGCCACCACTGAGCCCTGTGGAACTCCGCTAGTCACTTCCCTCCATGATGAGTAATTTCCCCTCAATACTGTTCTCATTTCCCTTTTTCTGAGAAAATCCTGAATCCAATAGTACAGGTTGCCTTAGATTCCTCTTTGATGGTAGTTTCCATAAAAGTTTTTGGTGCGGTACTGTCAAATGCTTTCTTGAAATCTAAATAGATACTGTCCACCCATCCTTCTCTGCTCTGTAATGTTTCTGTAACTCTATCTGAGTAGCTTAATAGAGAGTAACACAAGATTTTCCCCTTCTAAAACTGAACTGCCTTTCTGTTATTATACTGTGTTCTTCTAGATGGTTTACCCAAACTTTTCTTATCATCTTTTATAGTATCTTATAACACTGGTCAGTGATACCGGTCGGTAGTTCGGTGGATTCTGTCTATTCCCCTTCTTGAATAGGGGAACAATTTTTGATTTCTTCCAAATATCAGGTAATTTACAATCATCTGATTCCTTGAATATTAAATATAAAGGTCTGCTTAACTCGTCTGCACATTCACGTACAGCTACCGCAAATTGACTTATGACCTCCCCCACAAGGAATTAAAGAACACAGAAATCATAGTATATCGCAATGTTTGTTCAGGACATGCCATTCATTAACATGAAATCATGTTTTCCTTGTTTTTCAGGACCAGTTTGATGCATTTTGGCCTGGAATCACTTAGATCTCTAAGGTAATCTAAGGACATTTCTTTGCACCAAACATTTGTCAGATTAGTCTTGAGGTTGTCCAGACTGAGTGTCTTCTTCTCTGTCATGATTTTCTTCATCTCTGCCCAACAGTTTTCTATCATATTTAGATCCGGACTGTTGCCAGGCCAGTTGAGGACCTCAATCCGATTATCCTGAAGCCATTTTGTCAACTTTCTTGACTTGTGACATGGAGCTGAATCGTGTATGAAAAAGTTGCACCCATGAATAGCAAAAAAGTTTAACAAATGATCTTTCAGAACTTGAATGTACCAGCCACCATTCATCATCAAGTTCTTAGGAGGAAAGTAGAGGCCCTCCCTTCCCACATCACCTGAGAAACACCCCCATACCATTACTGACTGTGGGTGCTTAACAGTCGGCACCACGTAAGCAGGGTCATATCGACTACGGGAGGCAGGGTGACGAACCTTGGCAGAACGCACCTGGAACACTTGAAATGTGCTTTCATCGGAAAACGTAACTTTTCTCCACTCATCTGATGTCCAGTGTGCATAGTTCTTGGCAAACTGAATGTGCTGCTTCTTCATGCGGTCAGTGAGAAGCGGTTTCTTGGCTGCGGTGCGGCTTGGCAAACCCAGCTCCTTCTGCAAGTGGTGTTGGATAGTTCGAACTGAGACGCCTTGTAACAGGTGGGGATGCAATTTCTTCAATTCTGCTGCTGTCAGTCAAGGCTTCTTGACTACTTCCCTCTTCAGAAGCGTATCTGTACCTCTGGAAGTTGTCGTCTTCTTTCCACCGCCATGCTTGTGCATGGCATGACAGGCCGCGTGCTGAAGTGAGAATCTTCATGACTGTTAACTTTGCGCGTCCAGTACATTCACAAATCGTGCTGATAGGGACACTATCCTGCCTCCATGCAATGATACAGACCCTCTCATCCCTTGAACAGTACTTTCCAGGCATGACAACTTGACTCTAGGAAGAAAACAGGGCAAACAGTAATCCATACGAAAAAAGAGGGAGGTGCGAGCTCGGATCAACAGGAACATATACTCCCACTCTCGCTTCTGGGCAAGCACTGATGTGCTGAGTGTTTCAGCACCTCCCACCAACATCAGAGGAGTTGCCAGTTACTTCTTGCCTAAAAAATTCACTTGGTTGAGGCAGAAACACAAAGCAAAGACAGACAACTCTCCCATAGCAAGTCTGTGTGTAGGTCCTAAGTCAATTTGTGGTGGGTGTAGCACCCAATCTTAAATTTCATCAGGACCATTTGCTTGTCCTTAATCTAGTTTTCTTAACTCTTCCTGTACTTCTTTTTCTAATATTTGTATATCTGGTAATATGTGTGGGTATGCATGTTCCATATCACCTATCTCAAAATTATTTTTATCTGTAAAAACTGATTGGAAATTTTTATTTAGTGCTTCGAAAATATATTTCTCTTCCGAAGATGATCCCCTCATCTGTAATGGACTGTATTTTATCTTTAACTTTGGTTTTGCTTCATTTGTAGCTGTAAAATATCCTAGGTTAATCACTACTTTTACTTACCATGTCTTCCACAAACTGTCTTTGAGCTTCTCTCCTTATTCTTGTATAATCATTTCTTGCCTGTTTATAGTTTTTATATGCCCTTTCACTACTATGTCTTCTGTACCTATTCCAAAGCAAATCTCTTTTTATCTTTTGACTTTTTACATTCTGTATTAAGCCATTACCCCCTGGG
>JAGKTI010019553.1:0-16909 GCA_018397915.1 Birgus latro | reverse complement strand
TCTCTCTCTCTCTCTCTCTCTCTCTCTCTCTCTCTCTCTCTCATACACGCATTTACTACGATCCTTCATTTATGCAACAATAAAATATCAGAGTAACTAATATACCTGAATAAGTTATTTTTCCAACAATAGAATATCAGAGTGACTAATATTTTTGAATAAGTTTTTGCGTCATTCAATATCCTGTATAAAAGCACATTAATCTTCCACACGAACGAGGATCACAAAAAATGCTCGTTCACCTTATTTGACCCCTCGCTTTTTTTGTTTTTACCTTTGCAGAATATTACACATAGGCCAACGGCAGAAGACGACAGTACAACGTCTCTACTCCATTTCCATAGCACTTCTTGGTCAGTAGCACCATCATATCAATCTCTTGTTACAACTCAGCATTCTGCATAGAGAGATGGCAAGTTTAGGTCAAGGTAGAGTGAGGAAAGCACATTCTCGTGCAGGTTTAGTCTTTTCTCAAAAATAAATCTTTAACTTCACGTGTCCTAAATGCCAAGCCCAACCTAACATCTCAGCGAGTTATGACGTTTTTCTTTCATTTCCTTTATTAGAGAAAAAGATGGGGACAGTCTATAGATCCACCTCTGTATCAGTCTATCTGCCGATCTGTCCACCTACTGCCAGGTGTCACATCCTATGAAAAAGGTAGCGCTAGAAAAACACCTCCGGGCATTTCTTTCCCTCACCAGTAACATACAGAACTGTCGCCTGTTGTGTCTCTCTCTCCCTCTAATCTAATATTCAAACACTGAACTAGTAAGCCTCATACTCTTCACTCTTACTATATAACCGAGCTACAGTTGGATTTCTCTGTACTGTCCTCGCAATAAAGCCTCCTATAGGAACCACCACTGACGAAAGTTGCAGAAAGCTCTGTATTCATCGTTTGTCTATTTGTCCACAATTGGTCAAAAAAGTTATTTATGGATGCCAATTAAATTTCTTGGATATATGGGTCATGGGCCAAGAAAGAACTGATTATATTTTGGTGGTGATTGAGATGGAGTCCCGGTTCAGGATTTTTTTTTTTTTTCGTCCACAATATCGCAAAAAGTTATTAACGGATTTTAATGAAATTATATGGATATATGGGCCGAGGAAGAGTTTACTATATTTTGGTTGGAAGTCCTATATGGGCTTTCAATTGGCGCCATGACCCTTGACATTAAGTAACCTTAAGAGGTCAAGCTCAAGGTCACGGATATTCAGGCAGCTATAACTCGAAACTGGTTGAAGATAGATATTTACTATTGTCCACAGAGGAGCTCATTATGGAGTAGTTTACACATAATTTATATTGACAGATAACAAGTTCCATTCCATTTGTACCCTTACCATAGACTTTAATTGTTTACTTACACCAAGTGGCAGTACCAGCTCAGTATTTAACAGCAACAAAATAGCTGCTGTCGGGCGAGGTTGTTCTGCCAGGCACCACTTGTTACAGAAGGATCGGATTTAGCCATGGAGTTCGGAATACGAAAATAAAAGAAATATTTTTTGGATATATGAATCATGTTCTAATATAGGTAGAACCTATTGTGCAAAGTTTAGAATGTATTAGGTTCTCAGGGGAGACGGTTGTCAGAGGTGCGCAAAACATGGTCAGTGCTGAGGTTTAAGAGTCACTAATGCTTTCATCCACTGTACCACAGCGTCGTGGTTGCGCAACTGTCAGTCTTAATCATCAGTCGGCGTTACCATACTGGCAGAAATGCTAAAACAAGCTTTTTGAAATTGCCTACATCCTGTCCAGCCATGCTTAGTCTCGTAGGTTTAGCTTCATTCAGGGCAATTATGGTCGTTCAGGTCCTGTTATGTTACTTCAGGTTCATCTTATGTTCTTTTAGGTTCATCTTATGTTCATTCGCGTTCATCAGGACAATCCACATTTAGCTAGACCCACTCGTGACAGTTTGCTTAATCCGGAAGGGTGACATATAATCGGGTGCAGCCTTACCAGTTCAGGTGCCTTGAAACCATTAATTTCACTTTTTGTTACATCAGGTACCATCCAGGAACAGTTTGATCCATTTAAATATTTTAGGTTCACTCAGGTGACTGATATCATTTCGGGCTCAATCAGGTTCGTGAAGGCCAAGTTCAGGTCATTCAGTTCACTTAAATTCCAAAAAGATCATATTCAGGTCCATAGATGCCCATTCAGAGAGTTAAATCAGTTCCGACACTGAGATGCATTCTGACAATGTCACGGCGACTTAACTTCATTTATAATTAGTTATACGATTTCCTCGGTGCCTGCAGCGGTAGAGATATGGCCTACAGTCCCAGTGAACCTTGGCTCACATCCCGGCTTGGGCAAATAATACCTTAAGGATTTGATTTTGTTGGATCAGACTACTGATCTACCATAAAACCCTCCAACATGTCGGGAAAAACACCCCCGCTAATACAAATACAATAGTCCTGCTTGAGGAAGCCTTTGCATGTATTCAGTATGGACGGTCTGAGTTAGTACTGAAATGGTGACATGTGGAGGTGAAGCAGTAGGAGGACTACTGGGCCTCAGGGAACTGACTGTTAAGCCTTTCCCCAGAGGCGGACATATAAAAAAAAAATTATATTGGCTCAGCCAGGCCAGTTTCAGACCTTTAATTCCCATTTAGGTCTAATTTTGTCTGCCCACACCCTAAGTTCAGTTCGGTTCAGTTACATTCATTTAGATTAGCTAATATTTACTTCATTCAGTCTAGTTCACTTAATTCTTGTTCAGACTCCAATCACTTCAGTTTATTTAACGCTTGTTCACGCTCAAGTAGATGTTAATTAACTCTTCTTCAGACTCGAGTAGATACTGCAAGTCAATTTATGTCATTCCAAGCTGCTTCACATCCATATAATCCGCTAATTTCGGTTCTGGTCATGCCTTTACATGGGTGTACCAAAAGCAGACTACTTTTTGTTCTGTTTCTAGATTCAGAGAATTTTGTAGCTCTATTATCAACAGCTGAGGTTAGCATATATAGTCTTGGGCAATAGAGGGTGGCGGGAGGAGGCATATTATACTGTATCCTGAGTGCTGTACACAGGCTGGTATTCAAGCCAGTAACTACGATATTCACCATATTAGCGAGGAAAGGAATTGGGTGGATGAAGTGGAATCTGATGGATGACCTGGAATGTTTAGCGATGGGAATGCTGGGCAGATGAGGATTGTAAGTAGTGTGGTAATGTCCAATTCATAGGTAAGTGGGGGAGAAAATGACTGGGGGTGAGAGGAAAGGAGTTATGAGAGTAGTTGGGAAGGGCTGAAACGGTCTAGGGCCTTGGATGAGGTCAGGACGAGTTCGTGAAGTGAAGATGGAGATTTCATGACGAGCGACATTGATGGTGAAAATTAATACTTAAACGATTTCCGAGGATGTAGAAAAAAGGGTGTGATGTGGCTAATGAAGAAAAAATTATGGGACGGTCATGAATCGTAAGGCGGAGGGGGGAGGGCTGCAAGCGTACACTCTGTAGGTTGATGGGATAGGATGCGGTAATGCGTGTCTGAGGAAGGGAGAGAGAAAAAAAATTGTGTGAGGTGGGCCCAATGGAATGCGTGGGATGGATGGGATGGGATAAGATTGTGTTGTAAGATGGAATAGGGAAGGATAGGTATACTCAGTGATGATGGTCGTTGTGCGAGAAACAGCGATGGCTGAGGGAACAGATTCCTCACAGAAGGTCGGTGCTGGGGAACAAATACAGGATGGGGCGGGTGTGACTGGCGTTCATGGTGGTGGGTGATGTGTTGACAGGATGGGGGGAATGAGACTGGAGTGAATGGTGGAGGCTAATGGGCAGGTGCGGGGATAACGTGATCAGTGAAGCTGGACATTGGAGGCAGCTAGCTGGAATGTTAAGATGGTATATTTACTAATATTTATGAGCAAGAAATGTTACATTGAGAGGGTAACCATGATTTGCCGTTATATACTTTGCATTTTGTTATAGATGCTAAAGAGCATTATGCAGTATTTATAGACAAACTCACTCGTGAAGGATGGTCTTTTGTCTCTCTGTTAGTTGTTTTATGAGTAGGGGCTTTAATTCTCCACTAACCCTCTTCCTGATACGTAGGGAACATGTATGTATTGGTTATATGGTTACCACTCAGCGTTGTAAATGGTTTCCTGACTTATAGGAAACTAATTGGCTTGTCACTCAATGCAAAGACACCTGAAAAGGAAGATGAGTAATAAAAAGTTACAGGAAAGCAGGGTGATATAGTAAGGGAGGAGGGCAGGCTCAGAAAAAGAGTAACAAAGATAAAGGAAGAAGTAGGCAGCACTACATCAAGCTTGCACTACATCAAGCTTACACTCCAAATCTTAAAAAGCTGCTATCTAGAAGGGTCGTATTAGTGGCATGCCTTGCTTATCTTGACGTGAAATCGATACCTGAGTGACTGCAGTCGCCCAGGCTTGCAGCGGCAGTTGCCTTATCCTCAACTTCTCAACGAGTGCTTTTCTCCACCACCGGAGACACAGCTGTCCCCAGTGGATATTGGAATTATTTAGTCTGCCTGTAATCTGTACTCATAAGCAGACATAAGAGTCCTGCTGAACCAAGTGTATCTGATCATTTCCGTATTAGTGCAGCTTTCCCCACATTCAGCCAAAGATATACTCACAGTATTTATGATTAGATTAATTATAGAAAACCCACAGAAAAATAAAACTTGCATGATAATTGCAACTGTTGCCTCATAAAATATAAATAGTCTTTATAGAAGAACCCAGAATGCATTGTTTACATGTCCTTTTGTTTCTTGCTAGAGCTATGCAAGTTTTAGGATTATTACCATATCGTATCGAGGTGGGTAGCAGTAATGCTGTCAGCCATAAGCCCCTGCTGGTATACAGTATACTCATTTTGGTGATGGGATTGGTATATAACCTCATCATAACCATTTCATACCCAACGTTTTGGTTGACATCGAAGTTATATATAGATATAATGTTATGTATCATAAAGGTGGTGTCGGTATGTTGTGTCTTGTATTGTACATTAGTGCATTCCCTTATTTTCGGAAAGAAATTTGCTCAGATCCTTACCTCTGTGTTGAATGTAGGCAGTAAAATGACAAACAAAGGTAGAACTGACTGCAGTTCACTTATTTCTCTTTCAGTACTATTGGTTTCATCTTTGTACATCCTTGTATTTGTATGGTCACCAGAGAACCCTATTGAAATAAATATTTATGGTTTAATCTACGTCTTTTACCACGCTCCAATCACGTTTTGCATACCTCTCATCTTCCATGCATCACTTGCCCTCATAGCCCAAGCTCTAACCTCAAGTTTCGATATCCTGTTTGACATGGTTGATGTAATGACCGATGAAGTGGAGATCCATGAAAATAGCACAGTTTCTATCAAAGACCACCACACATGCCCTCCTGACCGAGAAACATTATCATCCTTACCATCTGAACATCACAAAACAGAAAGCGATGAGGGGCATAAGTCTGGGATGGTATCTCTACTGTTTTCGACCCAGTACTTAGCTTCCCCGATCGTGGCCGCCCTCCATTCCGCCCGTCGCTGTCTGTGCACCATTGATCAGCTGGTGGAGGATCTCATCAGCCACCTGGGCCCTGTAATCTGTGCCCAGCTGTTGTGTGAATTGATGATTGTGACCTTCCTGGTGTCCGTGAACCCGTCTAACATGAGTGTCACGAATTTTCTACATTGTAACGTTATGTTAAGTAAGTCGTGACATCGTCCCATAAATTTGAATTGTCTGTTTGGCGCGGTACCGTTATGCGCCGTCGCGCCGTCTATTCGCGCTCGTCGAACTACGTATTCAAACCGGAGCTCAGTCTGTCTGCCTGTAGACACGGCGCAACGCGGGGCACCTCTCTAGGCTTTAGTGCTTTCTTAGCGATTTCAGATTTCAGCTTGTATTGGCGTGTCTCCTGCAGCTCCCACCCACTTTGGTGATCATCACAGCAGCTCTGTTTCATCCATACCGATTAGTATTTTCCTGTTTTCCTAGACTTAAGTTATTCTGAAAAATTTAGCTGTTTGTCTGAGTGAGTGAGTGCATTCCTTCATTTGATTTGAATTGGAGTCATGTAACGTAAATGTATTTGCTTGTATTCAATAAATTTACAGTTCGTTTTCTTGAGCTTTGTTAAATGTAACAGTCGTGTTTAATTTTCCCACTTATTTAATATAGTTTTGCTACTCCACGTTAGCACAACTCTTTGTATTAAATCACGACTGGTACTTAGGCCAGCTTTTGGCATTAATCCTTAAATCCGTTGTGCTAGCTAGGAGTTTGGCTCAGCCAAGATCCTGTTATCTTTATTATTATCATTTTTGATTGTTGGGGGGAGAAGCTAACTTTCTTAGAGGCCAACGGTACAATATTACAGCCTAATAGAGCGTCTAGTCTCTGCTGCGCTGCGTACCGTTGAGAAAGTCTATAAATTCTCGACTCTAGAGAATTGGCGAAGTGAGCCAGTATAAAGTGAAATCGCTGCTCGATTTCACAAGTCTATTCTCTCTTAGTAAATGTCTCGATAGTCATTCTTAGCACACATAGCTATACATTGTATACGCGAGTTATACAGTATCATTACCCCTTTGAAAAACGTAAATTTACCCTGACATCTGGCGACCTCACGCCAGGATAGGGATGAAAACATAAATTTCCCCTGACAATGAGGCTCACGGTGTTAACCCTGCACACTGTGGCGATATCAGTATTAAGGACATTCCTACTGCTCAATGCCCCTGAGGCTCTAAGAGACAGGGTGAGACAATAATCATAGGAAAGAGTTTATAGGCCAATAGTTTTATTATTATGACTAATGTCTGGTAATTTTATTCTGATATGGGAAGACATCCTTGGGTTAAAGAAATCAGTGTCCTTATCATACGATTCAAGATTCGGTACTAATTTTTATCAACCATTTCCTATTGATTATCTTTTTTACACGTATATTATCCGTACATATAGACATATTTCATTGTGTATATATAAACTGATACAATAATGAAACACACTAGTCTCAGTTTTAAACGTTCGCTTCCACAGAGACGTGTTATTCTGCGACGGCTGCGGTGGTTGAGTGTGCAAGTGACCTCACCCTCAGTCAAGCAACAGGTCAGTATCTTGGAGTCAGTTATATGGCAATGGATTAGGAAAAGCTAAGTGTTAACTATGCAAGCTATAGTTTACAGTAGAGAACTGGCGCAGGCTGGTGGTGTTGATGAAGTTAACAATCTGCAAGGAAGAGTATGTCTATTACTTGGTTATTATGACTTAATCTAATTTGGAAATACTTATTGGGATCTGTGTTAATACTCTGGTGGTATTCCATTTACATTTACCTTTCCATTAACGTGATACAAATAATTATTATATATTTTGCGAAGCACATTCCTTTGCATCCGTGCAGGTGGTGGAACTACTGCAGGAGATGAGGGTCAGTGAGCCTCAGTTTTCAGTGGTGGCACTCTTCACACTGGGCCGCCACTGCATCCTTTACGTAAGGAATTGGCTACGTTTTTAATTATTATTCTGTTACTGTTTTCAGACTGTCTTTTTGTCCTTGACTAATTCTCACTTTATCCTTTGCGGGTGTCTGACTTAATTTGAAGCTGTTTCTGTAGCTTTGCTTAGTCTGGCTAAGCAGACCCATCAGTCTCAGGTAAGGAACTGCCTCATGGGATCATCCCATAGGTTCCCTACACAGATGATATTCTCTCTACGTCTCACTGTGGCATGTGGTGTGCAGCGAGTCTGGCCAGGATCCAGACTTTATTTTTTATTATTTTTATGTCATTCCTGGTAATTTTTATTTCAGCGGTGCAGGTTGTACATCATTAGGCTAATAACCCATTACACGAATCGTACTTAATCCCTAACCCTTAGTAAAATCCTGATTCTCTACGCAATTTAAGAAACAAATCGAAGGCTCCATAACAAGTACTTTGGTCTTTACTGTAAATTGATACATCATGTACTGTATGTACTCCCCTTGAACGTCAGATTAATTTCTTTTTTGACAATATTATTTACTGAGAAATTCCAATACTTTTTACAATTTTTCGGTATAATAATTGTACAAAATGTCTGGGGCCTAAATGTATATACATACATGACGAGAAAGTCTGTTATATCAGACTAAAACGGGTTTCTCTGAGTTTTTGTTTCACGAAAATCGGTAACGAAAAGTAGATACAGCTTGACTAAGAAACACATTTTGTAAAACATGCAAATGAAGCTTCTTCCATCTTTATGTGAATGTCGTACAAAGACAAAAGTCGTGTCACTGTATTGTATGAAAATTAACCGAAGCACGTTACACAATATGAGGGCACTACAACAGTTACATTCTCGTGGTCGGTTAGACTGACTTTCTCAAGCTTCATATCTTCCGGTGAAGGAAATTCTGAAGCCTTTACACAGATTCACGAGAATTGCAGTGTCTGAGATACAAAATGTGAATCATATTCGGTCAGGCGATGACCGCCTGGCTGTTACATCTTATATCTTACTACAAAAACTCCAACAGATTTAGTATATACCTTGGTAAGAAAAAAAAAACATTGATCCAACTACTACGGAGTGGACAGAGGGAAGGATCTACTTTCATTCTGGGTGAGAGTAGTGCAAACATTGTAACATATGGTGTAACCAGAACCGTATAAAAGTGGATTAGCTGATTTTGGGAGGAAAGAACAACGGAGAACGGTCATCGTTAAGGTCGCCCTCGTGTTAGTACACCAATAATAGACCAGGAAGTAATTACTCCGATGAAAGGCAGGACCCACAAGCCATACTAACGCCGTAAGATGCGGACTGAAGCTAGAATGAAGTAAACGAACAGTTCTGTGTAGACTTCGGTGTTCTGGGTTATGTGTTCCAGTTCCAACCTAAGGGATTCATCAAATGTAACTGCCGATGCTCTCTCACGTCTCGTTACTGCGGCAGTAGCACAATGTCAACCCAGTGAAACTCCTTACAGCTCAAGCCTCAGATGTTGTGTATAATTCTTAGCGCACCGACCCTCTGTAGTCCAAGGTTATTTATTTCTTTGAATGTCATAGTTACATGATTTCGCAAAATGTGGCCTGCCTTGAGGAGAAATTTGTTATTTACAAGTAAAGTCAACCTGGCAAGTATGACTGGTGCGGGTCGTGAAGGTGGTGTACCCATCACGCTGTTTACACATTTTTCTTCCTCTATTCCATGCTGACTTATTTCCTTGGTGACTCTCCTACTTTTTCTATTTCTAATATTATTGTTTTCTTTCTGCTGTGCATATTTTGCATCTAATTTAATTGCCCTTCCTTCTTTACTACCTTAGTGCCGCACAGCCTCTCTAAGCTTGGTGCTGGCTTTTCTCATTATTCATTCATTCATTCCTCCATCCCATCTCCACGACAACTCGTTGCAGATAAAATCATCCTTGTCTCTCCCGTGACTATTTTCTTTTTTCTCCTTTCGCATTGTGCCAAGCCATGTAATTGTACGGTGAAATGAGGGTGAATGTGAGCAAACAGGCACATTCCTCCTATCTACCTCTGAGCTTTTGGCTGACTGATGAACTGTACTGGCTAATGCCTCCTGAGTTTCGCCACCCCTCAAATACGCGAACAAGATGCCAGTTACCAAAATATACTTTCGATTCTGTGTAACTAACATCGTGTTCTTTTTGTTTCTTTTTTTACGCAAACCTTCTGTTACAGATATAGTCTTATGATGGTGGAGGGGCAATAGGACGAACTCGCAGTAACCAAAATATTGCAACAAAACTCCGGTCATGGCTTGTCCTTGGCAATACTAGTGTTCTAGATCTTTTCTCCAGATTTTTTTTTTTTATTACATTCATCCCAGACACTTCCTTAAAGGATGCCTGATCAGTGGATGTCGGGAAGGGGACCTTGAAAAACTGTCCTCATGGAGTTGGTGCATTGCCCTGACCGTGTAATGAGTGCTGAAGTGTTTCTTAGTTGTTAGTGTTGGAATACTGGGGGTGGGATGTGAGGGTCTGGTAAAGTTTGTTAAGTAATGGCTTAACGCGTGTAATGTGTTGTATGGCTCTGTCAGAGAATGGCAAGAATGTTGTATATGAACAGGCTGCCACATTGAATTTTGTACCTCTCACATCAAGATATTCTCTATCATGGAGGACTATAGTGTAAAAGTGAAAGGGATCTGTGGGAGTGGTCTCCGTACAGCTAATGATAATCTATAAAAGTTTGTTCTGTCTGGGCCACACAGTTGTAGGGTAAGTTGGATAGGATGGAATCCCATGCCAGGGAAGAATAAGGTATCACTCATCTGAAATACTCTTTGTAAATTAAGCCCATAAACAGCTGTAATTGAGCGAATGCTTATTGCTTAGTCATCACGATTCATGCGCTGAACTGGCACTGACCGTTTCTCTGGTTAAGTTTGCAGACTCAGGGCGGGAGCGCTGAGAAGAGTCTTTTATGTGTACACAGCCGAGAATACCTTAACTCTGCACAACGTGATGGCGGTTGAACGGAAGCTTACTTAACTCTGTCCAAGAGAAATTAAGGGAGACTAGATGTACCAGATTTCGAGAGTGTAACACAGCTCTCTTCCAATAAAGTATCCAGTCAGTGCAAGAAGCCTTTAAGAATAACTCGAATTCTTGTGGCTATTTCTACGGGCTTACATCTCACAGAGCCTGTCCCTTTAATGCACTGAGTCTAGGGGTACACTGCCTCTTGATCTCTTGTATGTGGTACTTAAAGAAGAATCCAGTGTCATAATCTCACTCCAGGTATGAGTGGAAGGTATGTTTGGCACAGGAATGCTCTTAGAAGTTTACCTGTGTTTTTCTTAAAGTTGCTGTTGATGACTGTTGATGTGATTTGGGAGTCTATCATCAGCCTGTTATTCTTGACCCAGGACAAAAGTAAGTCGAGGTAGTATTTCGTAATGGCTGGGGTGTCTGTGATAGATGTATGGGTGCTATGGTAATGATATCTGCGTGCAAAAATAATGAATATGGGCGCTTGGGGTGTTGGAATATCATGCATGTGTATGTTGATACGTGTAGGTGAAATAATTTAGTTTGATGAAATCCGTTTGGAAAGTTTAGATTTCGTGTTCGTGATAACTTGCCCTGGAGTGTGATATGTGCTTCTCTACCAGAACAGTAGTTGGTAATCTAGAGTTCTGTGTTGCTGTCCATGTTTGTGCTGCAGATTTTGTTGATTGGTTTTCCGTTGGGAGATGGCATCAAGGATTTTACAAATGTATATTGTTGTAAGAAGTGTTCACCCCGTGGGTCTTACAGAATTGATGCCATTAGATGTGTTTTGTGTGAGATTGGTTTGCAAGATGTTTGTGAAATGAAGTTCTCAAAACTCATGCTGTGTGGGAGCAGTGGGATGTAAGGCATCATTTTGTTAGGAATTAGGCTTTCGGTTATCTTGGCTGACGTGTTAGCTAATGTTACTGGTCTGTATGAAGAGGGTGCGTTGGGTTCTTGTTTAAGTATATTGATGATTGTTCCATGGTTACAGATGTTGGGAATGGTACAGTGTGCACAAGAGTAATTACTGATGTTTGTGAAGGCCTGGATGTCGTGTGGTCCTACATGTTTTAAGTACAGGTTACTGATGCCATCCGGCCCTGTGTACAGTTCTTTGTTTTCTTGATAATGTTACGTGTCTGTAACATGTTTGTCTGCAGTCTGATCAGAAACTATATTGCTACAATAGGACCAAGTTTAGTTTGGAATTTGATTAGAGAAGAAATGCATTGCGCGCGCGCACACACACAAACATGCGCACACACACACATACACGCACACACACGCACGCACACACGCACGCACACACACGCGCACACACACACGCACACACACACGTACACACGCACACGCACACACACACACGCACACACACACACACACACACACACAAATTGAGGCTGTGGAACCTACACAGTTCGACTCCTGAATCCATGTTGATACTACCTTCAAAGTCCATGTGTAGTACAAGCTCTCATCCCGACATCCACCAGTCAGAGGCATCATTAAAAAGGGCAGGAGTTTAACTTGCCAAAATTAGATCAGGACATTATCCAGCTCTTCTCAGTTACAAACTTTGATATAGGTTGGGTGCAATCACGGATGACACGTGGCCCTCTTGTAGAGCAGACCAACACAACATAACACACAGTATGGACAACTGCATAGTGCATGCCACACTAAAACGCAGACACAGCAGATATTCTTCTGAACTTCCCCGTAGGGGAAATTGCTTAGTTGCAGTTTTAACGAGTTTGCTGGGCCAGACTTGACCGGAGTTGAGCAGCAATACCAACAACACGGGTGTAGTCGATAGGTGTAATTCTGTTATTACTAATATATGCAAGCAAAAAGTCACTTAGAATCTTGTTTGTTTAACGTGGTGGTATTCTGGGTAGAGATGTTGTCTTGTATATGAATGATCGAAGGTTTTACCCCATGTTGGATTAGAGAAAATTTTGATGATAGGAATTTCGATAATAGAATTGCTTACTCTTCAGGAAAACTGCAGATATGCATTAACATCTAACTATATATCTATAGCCAGATGCCTTGATCGTGTAAGAAGTGGCCACGGACTAATCAACTCCATGTCGCCCAGTGGTGCCCTTTCTCCAACTCAGATACACCCTCTCTCATATCCACTCCAAACTCCCATCTCATCCTCAGTCTCCCCCTCCTCCTCTCCCCCTCCACTTTATTCACGTGAACCCTTATAGTCAGTCAATCTCTGAATTTCGATCTTCTCCATATGACCAAACTACCTCATAGTATTTCTTTTAACGCTTTCAGTTGCATCCACATCAGCACCACAAAGTTTCATAATTGCCACATATGTCAGTCAGTAGACTGAAGCACCAGACGAGCAGGGCAGTACTTCCAAGGTGGATGGAAAGCTGATGACAGGGAGAGCTGGAGCTCCCGTTTCAACAGCCCTCAGGACTTGTTCCTGACCATCCCCCTTTGCTGAACTTTTTCAGTGTCTCAGTAACACAGAGAGTAGGCCAGAATGCTCTCAATACAAGTTTCTCTAACTGTCAACACCAAACTACATACATGCTACACACTGCACTTCCTTTTCAAAATCTGTAAAATGGCGCACGTAAACCATGCCTCGGAGTCCCAAGGGGGGGGGGACCATAAATGCCCCCACCATCCGCCCCTCTCCCGGTGACGACTCACAGAGCTGCCTGGAACCACTGTCTGACTCACTCCTTCATTTCTGTAACATTCGCGGCCTTTCCTCTAACTTTCGCTCTGTTGAGCACCACCTCTTCTCCTCTAAACCTCAACTTCTCTTTCTCTCTAAGACTCAGCTGTCTGATGCAACTGGCAGCAAACCCTTTTCTGTATCCTCCTACATTCTGTATTCTCATTTCAAAGCCAAAGGTGGCTGTTGCGTATATGTACGCAACGATCTATCTTGCTCTCGTGTTCCTTAACTTGATTCTTCTGAATTCTCTACTTTCTGGCTTCAGCTTTCCTGTCATTCTCTGACTAAATATATCTGTGCTGTTTACTTATCCCCTAATTCTACTATCAAAAATTCTTTGACTATCTTACTTCAATGTTCGCCACCACCTTTGGCTCTCCTCTCCTTTCACTGATCCACCTGGTGAACAAGCCTACATCTTTTCTATCCTTAATGACCTAGAGCAGCTTGTACAGCACCCTACCCGTATCCCAGACCGCCTTGGAGAGAGTTCCAACATACCTGACCTTTTCCTAACAACTAATCCATCTGCTTACACTGTTAATCTTTTCTCTCCCTTGGACTCCTCCGATCATAACCTTAATACCTTAACCTGTCCTATCGCTCCGGTATGGCCTGTGGACCCTCCAAAGAAACGCCGCCTGTGGCACTTTGGAGCTGCAGATTGGGAGGCCCTCAGGCAGTACTTCTTTGATTTTCCTTGGAATGATTATTGCTTCTATGACCGGGAGCCATCTGAGTGTGCCTTGCGCGTTACGGAGGTTATTCTCTCGGGCATGGAAGCATACATTCCTTTCTCTATCCGCTGACTAATGCAAGAAAGCCTTGGTTTAATCACGCTTGGTCTAATGCTGTCCGCAACAAGGAGAGGGCCTATTAACTGTAATCAGAAAAATAATAAAATACGAATGAATCTGAACTGGGAAAACTGTTTACTTTTCTGTACTGTCATTAATAGTCTTCATCAAAATGGCCTGAAAACGCCAAATTAATCCCTTCTGTAATACGGATTTTTGGCATTTAATTATTGTATTATCTGAGTTGATTTACAGGAGTTTTCATGCACTAAAGGCTTTAATGAATGCTGCATCTAATCTTTAATTGTCGTGAAGGGTTTAAAACCTTATTAGTGCAAAGATTATGTTGGCGTTATATGACACAGAGAAATATAAAAAGTCATATGAAAAGTTACTATACATCAGTTTCCCCTTCATTAATATTATAATATTCCTAATGTTATGATAATTATACATATAGAAGAGGTGATAGTAGCAGCAATAATAATAATAATAGTATGAGTAATAATAATAATAATAATATGGAAATCATTAATATTATTATTATTATCGTCATGACCATCATCATGTGTGTTAATCATAGGGGCATTTGTCTTCTTAGTGTAATAGGAAAGGAGATGAACAGGGAAGTCTTAGAAAGGGAAAAGGCTGTGTAGATCAGATATTCATCCATATGTCTCTAGTGGAAAAGTCTCTATATAAAGAAAAGAAAGAAGTTGTATGCTGTCTCCATGCATTTGGAGAAAGCATATGACAGGCTGCAGTGCGTGTGGATAAGGAACTGAGTGAATTTTTCTATCTGAATGTTGGATTGAAACAAGGATGTGTCATATCTCCATGGTTGTTCAATCTGTATATGGATGGGGTAATAAAAGAGATATAAAGTAGGACAGCGGATGTTGGAGCGGTCCTCTAGAGCCCTGGCTAGTGCTTCTTGCATGTATCTGGGTTGTGCCTGCTTCATTTACACTTTCAACTCTGCACTATCATGAGCAACAATGAACTGGTCCCTCAGAAGAATAGCCAACAGGTTAGGTGCTGCTCCAGGGTATGCCTTGTATGCCATACTCTCCATGTCATGAGCAAGCTGCTGTAGGGATTCGCCTCGAGCCCATACACGGTTCCGGAATCTTGCTCTGTAAACCTCAGTCTGGTACATGGTCCCGTATCTGCGCTCCAGTACTTCTGCTAAGGACTGATAACTGTTCCTCTCCTCTACTGACATCTGGCCTAGAATTTCCATTGCGGCACCCTTGAGGCTAGTAGACAGCTGCACTGCCCTCTGCTTAGCATCCCAACAATTCTGATCAGCAAGTAGGTCAAACTGCACATGGTAAGCTTCCCAAAATACTCTACCATCAAATTCCTGAGGTTTCTTTTTAATTGGACCCCCATTATAGTCATCCACTTCACTAGTTTGGGACAAAGAAACTGGGGCATCATAATTAAGTCCAGGACTTTTAGGAAGTGGAGAGATGGTATGGGGCACAAGGGCTTAAGGGTAAATACAGATAAAACGAAAGTGATGATATCTATGGTTGGTGGTGGTACAGTCAGAGGAGAGGGAGAGTGGCCATGTGCAGTTTGCAACAAAGGTGTGGGAATTAATTCCATCTTGTGCAGTGTTTGTGATAAATGGGTGCACAAGAGATGTAGTGGTATTAGAGGTAGACTGCGAGATAATGCTGAATTTATATGTGCGGCGTGTCGGGGAGATCAGGTGGAGATTGTTAGGTGTGAAAGGATTGAACTTGCTGGTGAGTCTCTTGAGTGTGTGAAAGAGTTTTGCTATTTTGGAGACATGTTATGTGCTAGAGATGGGGCTGGAGCTAGCTCGATTGCTAGGGTGAGAAGTGGTTGGAAGAAGGTCAGGGAGCTGCTGCCTCTCCTGACACTGAGAGTACTCTCCTTACGTGCTAAGGGGTATTTGTATGCAGCATGTGCTAGGAGTGTGATGCTGTATGGTAGTGAGCCATGGGCAGTATGGAAGAGGATATTCGCAGGCTTAAACATACAGAAATGACAATGATTAGGTGAATGTGTAGTGCGTCCCTGCGTGCAAGGCCTGGGGGGGCTGGGTTTACAAACCAAGTGAAAACAATACCCGTCCCAGAGCCCTGCTGGTGCGGGGACGGGTAATAAAGGTGTTTGACAAGGAGACACAATTTTACCTTCGTTATTCACTGAGTGTCTAGAGGATGTTTTCAGCAATTTTTTACTGGTGAGCGATCAGTTAACTATGGCATACGCAGTTTCAGTGAATCAAGGGAGCAGGGCCTGATCCAGTGCTTTGGAAACGGGGGGATGGGGCCGTTGTGCATAAAGGAATTGATAATAAATGGAGGCAATAAAAAAAATCCTTCATGTGTTCTAATCATAGAAGCATATTCATATAGGCAAATGCAACTGTAAGGTGATGTTTATTGTAAAAAAAAAAAAATGTTTTTACTATAAGCAACTATTGGTCTCCTGAAAATAGGTGGGAGTGTACACCCTTCATGCCACCCCTCCCCCCAGCACCCCTAAATCCGTGTCTGAGGGAAGAAACTACCAGAAACAATAAGCGGTGCCAAGGCACAGCAAACTCGTCCCCGGCAGTCATTTTAGGGCTGACGTATAAAGACAACAGGATATGTAGTCAAAGATGTGACATCAAATTTAGAGTAAATTGGGTGAAAACTGACGATTTTATGCCCATTTGAAATTTTTGGCCCGATCCCCACCTGACATTGACCTCCCTATTGCTAACTGGGGGGTGACCCCGCTGATGTAGCGAGGCATGTTGTAGGATGCAGATTTAAAAGATGCACCTTTAGATTTTGGTTTCATGTCGATATGCCGAATTTGAAA
>JAGKTI010019552.1:0-16910 GCA_018397915.1 Birgus latro | reverse complement strand
GGTTCTGACAATCTCATAAGTTGGTACCACAGGGAGGTATGTGTTCTATGAGGTAAGATCAAAGCAAGCCAGGCCTCTTAACTCAACCAAACCACTACAGGATAATTCAGGGAAATGAGGCGGACGCCATTCCCTCCCTGCGTGTTCTGAGTCAGGCCTGAGGTACACTAATAAGCCCTTCAATTAGACCAGGTGTGGGGGTGGGGGGTCAGAGAATGCAGGTGTTAAAGCCACCCCGCACTGACCTTCATAGTAAATTGTGAAGTCAAGGCCAGCATCTGGAATCAGGAACTGAGTCATTTACACTCTTGGCTGGAAGGTCTTGAAAGGTTTCAAATAATTTCGTCGTCGTCGTCGTCATCAGCCGTTGAGGTGCACTGCAGGACCGGCCTGTCCCTACCGAAGCAGGGACGATACAGCCATGTATCTCTACCCAGTGGCTTAGGCTGTCTGGTAGAGACTGTATGTAGGGTGAGAAGTGCTTGTGAGTGTAATTGTTGTGTTGTAGTGGCTTTGGATGTGTGTGTAGTCTGTGAACCAAGTGTAATCGGCCCGCCTTAAGCCGACTGGATGCAAGCATACTAGTATGCGACATTGGTTCAACCACAGCACCCCTTATGTCCGCCAAAGTGGTCAGTGGCTTGGTGAACGCTTCCCAAAGTTTTTACAACTCTGGCGGGAGGCGAACCCGCGCCCACCAGCGTGCTAGACGCACACTCTCCCACTGTACCACAGGGGCTCCTTAAATATCTTAGAGAAGGTTTATAATGAGGATTAAGCAAATAAGAATGTTTTAAAACAGATCATTTGGTGGGAAAAGCTTTATTGCCAACACAAATGCATGCCATCACGGTCTTCATGTAATACATATTCTTTATTGTTTATCATGAATCATTTAATAATAATAACGATCACTGGCCCTATAACTCCTGTAACATTAATCTTCATCGTATATAAAAGGCTTAAGGAAGAGGATATATTACTTCTATTTAATAAGAGGTATATGAGAGAGGGGTGAGTGAGCTGGGAGGAGGGCAGTGAAACGGCGGGGAACAGGGCGACATGGAGGCGATTTGTTTGTGGCCACCCCTTACGGAATTACAAGTGTCTGGTAATCGATAGACAGGTGGATGTAGTCGGACAGAAGATTAGTGACAGTTACAATTCTTACCTATGGGGGGGTTAGGTAAGGTCCAGAGATCAAGATAAATCCACACAGATATCAACGACGTGGAGGCAATGAAGGTTAGATAGATAGATAGATAGATACTCTGATAGATAAACAGACAGACAGACAGACAGATAGAAATACAGATGAAGAATTTGAGAAACGGAGGAAGCTGGAGAAAACGACACGAAACTGGGGGAAAATTTGTAGGATTTTAATGATGGTAATCGGAGAGAGAGAGAGAGAGAGAGAGAGAGAGAGAGAGAGAGAAGAAAAGCAATGTCAACAAAAGCACCATCGAGGGTTTGTATATGCATATGGCGGGCGAGGGTGGATGGGAAGGCCTCAGAAGGTTCCACTCGTCCAGTGTTCCACCATTTCTGACACACGGCACACTAGCCATCCCCACACTGCACAAACAAATTAAATCTATTCTATCCAGCCTGACACCATAATCCCATAAGGGGTGGTCATTGCCTTTGGGTTGGTGGTTTTACGGGGAGGGGCACTAACCCTCCGCCAACCCGCTTGTTGACACGTAAGGAACACATATGGGTTGGTTATATGGTTACCACCCAGCGCTGTAAATGGTTTCCTGGCTTACAGGAAACCATTAGGCTTGTCACTCAATGTCAAGCCACCTGAAATGAAAAGAATAGTAACAAAAAGCGATAGGAAAGATGGGAGACATGGGAAGAGAGGAAGACAAACAGAAAAAGAGTGATAAATGTCAAGGAAGAAGTAGGCAGCACTACATCAGGTGAGTGAATGATGGTCGCCACCACTAACACAATATTTCAGTAATAAATAAATACTTGAACGTCAGTACACCCAGCCTTCACAAATGATCTAACGCGGAAGAGTGAGTGAGTGTGAGGCTCCCTAGCACCTCTTCCTTAGCGACTTATTTTCCAATTTACTCATTAATATACATTCCTTTTCCTTCTTATATCTTTTTAATTTCTACATAGACTGCATGAGTAACACACAAGAATATAGTAACGAAGCAGAATCAGGAAAAATCAGTAAGGAAGAGGTGTTAGGAACCGCAGGAATACCACAAAAGAATTCAGTAACGGAGCAGTATCAGAAATAAATCGGTAAGGAGAAGGTGTTAGTAAGATTTCTAACCACACAAGAATGCCACACCAGGACAATAACAACAACAAGAACATAGTAACGAAGCAGAAAAAAAAAAAAAAAAACTACTACTACTACTACAATTCTCTGTTGTGATAAATCTTATTTCTGGCATAGTCTGGTTTTGCTCCCTAGAAGTCTATGTTTAGCCAATGTGTCTGTGTCTGTCCGTTTTTGTAATTGTCTGTGTCTGTGTATGTCTGTCTGTCTGTGTATGTCTGTTTGTCTGTCTGTCTATATCTGTCTGTCTGTTCTGTGTTTCATTCACTCAAGACTGTGATAAAGGGGTTAAGATGCTCGACGTAATCAAGACTTGCATGAGGAACGTGAACAAGAAACTGCATCTTTTTCCCAAGTCTCTTCCTCCTATGGAAAAATAATCTTAGTTACGAGAGGAAAATACAACGGAGGTTACGTGTTATCTTTTGGAAGAATAAGGACGGGAGAGAGCAAAATTTTCCTTCGTTTGTCTAGCTCACCCTCTATAACTGCATGGAATAGCCACATGGAATGTAAGGGGTGCAAATGATGAGGTGAAAGAAAGAGAGATTGTCCAGGTGCTTGAGGGTGCGAAAGTGGACGTAAGTGGATTAACCGAAACTAAACTGGGAGGTGAGAGTGTGAGGGAATGGAAGTATGGATCGGGTATGTGTGCGGGAGTAGGTGAGAATGAGAGGGCGAAAGAAGGAGTGTGTATTGCTGTGAGTAACAGATGGGAGGAGAATATAAGAGAGTGTGCATCGGTTGGCCTAAGGATTGTGTGGGTAAGATTGAAAGTTGGACTACAAATGTGGGCGATTGTGTGTGTGTGTATGCGCCAACGCAAGATCGTGCATGCAGAGTGAGAGAGGAGTTCTGGAAAAATGTTGAAGCGTGCATGGTAAAGTTTGAAAGGAATGAGAGGGTGTTTTTGATTGGAGATATGAATGGAAAAGTAGGAAATGCGAAGGAGGATGGAGTGGTTGGTGAGTGGGGTGTGCCTGCAGAGGTGGATGAGAATGGCAGTGCTTTAGTGGACATTTGTGCCGGGAGGAGGTTGGTGATAGCCAACACCCTTTTCAGGCTCAAAATGATCCATAGGTATACGTGGCGAGTGATGAGAGGGGGGGGGGGTAGTGAACTGAATGAACGGAAGGCAATTACTGCTTGTGTGTGTGTGTGTGTAGATGAAAGGTTGAGAAGGTGTTTAATGGATCAAGAGTATAAAGAGGTTGGGGAAATGGACTTTCTGATCACCACCAAGTGGTGGTCAGAATAAAAGTCCAAAAGGAAATGGAGAAATAGAAGAAGCGAAGGATAAGAGGGAAGTGGAGGAGCGATTGTGTAAATATGGACTGGAGCAGATGGGGGACGTGGATGGTGTGTGCAAGATTTTCACAGAAGAAATCCGTGCAGGATGAGAGGTGGTGTGTGGGGTGTAGAGAAGACGAAAGGGGGTGCAGGGAACAGCATGGTGGACTGAAGAGGTGCGAGAGGCTGTGGCACAAAAGAAGAAAGCATATGGTGAGTGGATGAGAAACAGGGGCGTGGAAGAAGATGAGAGACAGAAGAGACAGTTATATGTAGTGAGGAGGAGAGAGGTGAAAAGATTAGTAAGAGAGAGTAAGAAGAGATTGGATGAGGAATTTGGAAAGAATATGAGTGTAAAGTGGAGGGAATGTAAGAAAATGTTTTGAAAAGAGGTAAGGAGAGTTAGACAGGGTGCCAAAGGAGTCAGCTGGGGAGTGAAAGATAAAAAAATAGATTACTTGTGGAGAAGGGAGAAAAAGTGAGCAGATGGAGAGAACACTTTAGTGAATTGTTGAACATAGGGAGTGAAAGTAAAGCAAGTATGCGTGGCTGAGGAATGGCTGGGAGAAGGAGGGATGTGAGAAGAGAGGAAGAAATCAGTAGGATGGAAGTTGTGGAAGCAATGAAGAAAGTTAAAATGGGGAAAGCCCCAGGAATTGATGGAGTGTGTGGTGAAATGCTGAAGCATGGAGAAGAGATAGCAGTAGAATGGATGTGGAAGGTGTGCAGATTGGCTTGGGAGGAGGGTAGAGTCCCGGAGGATTGGAAGCCAGGTAAAATTATTCCTCTGTACAAAGGAAAAGGGGAAAAAGAGGTGTGTGTGGTAATCATAGGGGCATTTGTCTTCTTAGTGTAACAGGAAAAGTATATGGTCGGATACTTACTGACAGAGTTAGGGAAATTACAGAGGAATTAGTTGGAGAAGAACAGGGAGGTTTTAGGAAGGGAAGAGGTTGTGTAGATCATATACTCATTCTTAGGTATTTAGTTGAAAAGTTTCTAGAGAAGGGAAAGAAGTTGTGTGCGGCCTTCGTGGATTTGGAGAAAGCATATGACAGGGTGGATAGACAAAGATTGTGGAAAGTATTAAGAATATATGAAGTAGATGAGATGTTGTTGAAGGCTGTGAAGAGTATGTATGAGGGTGCTAAGGCTGCAGTGCGTGTGGATAGTGAACTGAGTGAATTTTTCTATTTGAAGGTTGGATTGAAACAAGGATGTGTCATGTCTCCATGGTTGTTCAATCTGTACATGGATGGGGTTATAAAAGAGATACAAGGTCGGGCAGTGGATGTTGGAGCGGCCCTAGTGAGAGAGGGCAGTGTGTGGAAACTCCCTGTACTGTTGTTTGCAGATGATACTGTGTTGTTGAGTGAAGATGAAGGGGAGCTGCAAGGCTTGGTGGATGAGTTTGGAAAAGTGCGTAATAAACTGAATCTAAAGGTGAATGTAGGGAAGAGTAAAGTTATGGTCTTCCAGGGAAGTGAAGTCAGTGAATGTCCAGTGAAGTTGGATGAGGAGGAAATGGAAAATGTGAGTGTATTTAAGTACTTGGGTAGTGTGATGAGTAAGGATGGAAGTTTAGACGGTGAAGTTCTTTAAAGAGTACAGCAAGGAAGAAAAGTTGCTGGTTCCTTGAAAGCAGTGATAAGAAACGGGGAAGTGAGCATGGAAGTGAAAAAGCTGTTACATGACAGTATTGTGATACCAACTCTAACATATGGAAGTGAAGCTTGGACCCTGTTGGAGGGACAGAAGTCAAGAGTGAGAGCAGTGGAAATGAGTTATTTGAGAGTAACATGTGGAGTCATATGGAGAGGCAGATTGACAAATGAGGAAGTGAAGGAACGTTGTGGTGTGGATGTGGATGTGATAGGAAGCGTTAAGAGAAACACACTGAGGGTGGTTTGGCCATGTGGAGGGGATGGAGAATGAGAGACTGACGAGCGGAGGGTACGTGAGTGAGGTGGAGGGGGGGAGAGGGAGGGGGAGGCCAAGGATGAGATGGAGGGATGGAATGGAGAGGTATATGAGAGAGGGGGGGGGGGGAGTTGGGAGCAGGGCAATGAAATGGCGGGGGGACAGGGTGACATGGAGGCGATTTGTTTGTGGTCACCCCTTACGAGAGTGAAGCGTCTGGCAATAGACAGATAGACGGACGCTCTATAACCAAGCTCTTTAGAGAATCATAGAGCCGATCGATCACTGGCTTCAAGGTAGAGATGCTAGTTTTCTTTGAGCTTCCCCTCTCTCTAGTTCAGAATGTGACCGTAGGGGACGAGGGGAGGGAGCGACAGAGGGGTAGACAGAGACAAAGATACAGGCAGACAGGGAAAAAGGCCGACACAGACAGGCAGACAGCCAGCCAGAGACAGCAGACAGAGAGGAGGTATGCCTGGCTATACAAACGCCCTTCACCTCCCTCCTTAGCCCCTGAAAGGTGGATTCGCGAAGTTCAGGGCGGGGGGGGACCAGCCTGCAGTCTACTGGGTTCACATTCAGATGACCTTGGAGCTACCACCACCACCACCACCACTACTACTACTACTAATTATAGTATGGTTACCGTTCAAACAATGGTTATGTTAGTGGTTGGTGTTCTCATTTTTTTTTTTTTTTTTGACAAGGTAAACAGAGGAAGGAAAAGCAAATTTAATAAATAATCCATTCAACAGATTACAGGTGTCTTTCGTTCATCAAGAATCAGTAAGAGCTGGACTTAAACAGCTGAAGATTGAAGTCTGGGGGGAAGCGAGGTATAGAGGAGTGAAGGCTTCTTTGCTCGGCCTCCTAAGATCATCAGCGACTATACAAGATGCCAGACATCGATGAGGTCTTGTCGTCAGTTAAGGAGGCTCCCTAACACCTTTTCCTAAGCGATTTATTGTGTTTATGACACCGCACTGTCCTTTGTTGTGTTATATAAATCCTCTTGATATCGCCATAATCTGCATAAATAACGTACAAGAGGCCATTAACTAACCAAATCCAAAAATAAATCGATGAAGAAGAGGTGTTCCTCTCCCAGAAAAAGTAACAGAATTTATATGAGTCTCGTTCAGTCTCCAGACACTAAAACGCACTGAATTATCTTCCTATACAAAAATGTAAACCAAATATTTGCAAACATGATTCCGCCACATATTAAAAAAAAAAAAAAGTGAAAAGCGGAATGATGGCTGCAGCTTGGCCCAGAGTTTCGTTCTTTGGCAACTTCTTTTCAAGGAATTCGGTGGCTGAAGAATATTACCTCTTCACACTCTTCCCTCAGCACTTCTTCATGATTAGCACCATATATAGAGCTAATCTATTGCTGGAACTCACTATTCAAAATGCCCAGATGGCAATTTTAGGTTAGGTCAGAGTTAAAAGGATATGGTAGTGTTTGGTAATAGATTTTGTTGACATCTATTATCGTGGGCGGGGCTTAGTGACGTCAGTGGTAATCCTCCTATAGGGGTGTGCATTTCATAAAGTGGACGGGGATGGAATCGAACCCGGGACTCGCCGACACGCGAGGATTTGATGGCCAGGCGCCCTACCCCTCCACCTATAAATCGTGACCGTTAGCTGAGTTGTTAGTCGGTGCTTTGTGCCAGACGCGCATCCAGCACTTCCATTAAAGCTGCGGTCAGTGTGCACCAGACACGGCAGGTGGGGGGCAGTAGGAGTGGTGGTGGTGGTGGTGGTGGTGGTGGTGGTGGTGATGGTAGTTCAATTCAGTTCCTTTATTTCGTAGTACAGTACACTACATAGCTTATATTAGTACGTAATATACATGTGAAAAATAGTGATATGGTATTCTGTACACACAATCATTTATCTCCTATGCTGCGGTAGTTGTAACAATACTTTCCCTCCGTAGCTGATCAGCAGGCACAGGCATCAGCAGGCACAGGCATCAGCAGGCACTGGCATCAGCAGGCACAGGTATCAGCAGGCACTGGCATCAGCAGGCACAGGCATCAGCAGGCACAGGCATCAGCAGGCACTGGCATCAGCAGGCACAGGCATCAGCAGGCACAGGTATCAGCAGGCACAGGCATCAGCAGGCACAGGCATCAGCAAGCACAGGCATCAGCAGTGGCAGTGGCTGTTTGACCACACCCATATAAAAGGAAGCTCTAAAGCAAACTTTATTCACAGAAATAGATATAAAATCAATTTGAAAAGCTCTTGTATAAAGTAAACGACCAGCGAGATACTAAACAATCTAAAAATAAAAATTAGTTTGAATAAAAATATAAGGCATTAAAAGACGACAAGACTAAACAACATAAAATATGAAACCTTTGCATATAAGATTTAGGTACGCACATACAAACATACATGCATCCACATACATGCACATACACATAAATACATATACACCCATACACACACACACACATATATATACATAGGGGTATATATATACATACATATACATACATATACGCATATATACATATACACTCATACACATACATACCGTATATACACATATCCACAAAAATACATAAACATATACACATAAACATATCAAATAATAGGAAATATTTAAAAAAAAAGAAATATAAAAAATAATAATAACCCACTGTAAGTATGAAGGATTACAGGCGTTCTCCATTCTTCCTGACGCTGTACCCAAGTAACCCTAAAGTGTCCAGGGTGAGGCAAAATACATCCACTCCATAAGTTTGTTTAAAATTATCAGTTATTAAAGAATAAAAATAACCTATACTAAACAATATAAAATTTGTTTTTATAGTCGTATTTTTGGATGTCATTAGTGTTGTGGCATACCTGGCGTAAGTAAGGGCCAGGTGATGCCTCAGCAGCAACACTGTGTACCTGTCCTTCGCATTAAGGATTTGGCATATGCTGTTTGAAATGTTTTAAACATTTGTGATTTAAGTGCATTTCTGTGACTCCACACACATAGACCACATTCAGGCTTACAAGAAGAGTTAAATGAAAATTAAAAAGTATTCATACCTAATAATTTGACGTTTCTTAAAATACTGTTAAAACTAACATAAAATTAATTAAATCTCTTTTTCATCTCTCAGGGGCAAGGCAGTGACCTAAATAACCAGACGTTTTAACAATCTCTAAGTTGCCATCACCTAACCGAATACAGTACGGGTAAGTAGTAGTAGTAGTAGTGGCAGTAGTAGTAGTAATAGTAGTAGTAGTAGTAGTAAGAGTAGTATTAATAATGGTAACAGTTGTTGCTAAAGTTGTTTAACCCCTATCCGGATAGACGAGCTGCCCCGCCAACAGCAGGTAAGGTGCCACCGCAGTGGGTTCGTCCTATAGGCTCCCCAGACCTGTAATGATGTGTGTGTGTTAGTGTGGCATGTAGTGTGCAGTGCTTCATTGTGTGTGTGTGTGTGTGTGCTTCATTATGTGTGTGTGTGTGTGTGTGTGCTTTATTATGTGTGTGTGTGTGTGTGTGTGTGTGCTGCATAATATTTATGTTGTGAGTATGTCCTGGTGCGTTATGTGGCGTGCAGTGCTCCATAATATTTATGTTGTTCTGGCCTAAGCTACAACAGGGCAGGTGTCTTCTCTGTCTCCACCTAGCCCAAGTCTAAGCTGCTACCTGAGGAGAGCTGGGTAATGTCCTGCTCTGAGCCTGTGACGGGTGCATATCAGGAGGGGGACTTGTTATACACTATCCTGAAAGTGACGCTGTATTGCCGTGCGTGGGAAAATGCGTATGTGATGTGTTCCTTCGTTGTTAGTGTGGGAATGGCTGGACGGTCTGCTAATGTTTGTGTTCGTTGTTTTGGATCTTTTGTACTTGGTGCATGTCCTCTGATTTTGATGTCAATTTGATCACTAACTAAGTTTTTTAAGTTGATATCAAATTTAAATGTATTATTGGGGAGAAATTATTTTATGAATAGGTTAGGTTAGGTTAGTTAATAATAAGTAGGTTATTTAATAATCTATCTGTCTATTGACAGACACATCAATCTCGTAAGGAGTGGCCACAAACAATTCGCCTCCATGGCGCCCTGTCCCCCGCAATTTCACTACAGCTCACTGCCCCTCTCGCATATACCTCTCCATTCCATCCCTCCATTCCATCCTAGGCCTCCCCCTCCCTCTCCCCCCCTCCACCTCACTCACATGCACTCTCCTCGTTAGTCTTTCGCTCTCCACTCTCTCCACATGGCCGAACCACCTCAGTGTGTTTCTCCTAACGCTTTCTATCACATCCACATCCACACCACAACTCTCCTTTACTTCCTCATTTGTCAGTCTGTCTGTCCATGGAACTCCACATGCTCCTTTCAAAAAACTTACTTGTATTTCCACCGCTCTCACTCATGACTTGCGTCTAGATATTAATAGCAAATAATAATTAAGTAAAACATTTAATTCAGCGTAAAAACTGTATTAGTGACGAAATTTGCATAAAAATTTGAAAACGTTCAGCAAACACAAGAGACTGAAGATTCCAAAATACGGACCTGTTCAAGAAGATTTTGCAGCGCCTTTCTGAGTTGAAGCGTTAAACAGGCACTGAAATTTTCTTACTGTGAAATAAATGTTATCTGTCTATATACCTAGGCTGCTTACCCCAAGGAAAGGGAGGTAGCCGAGACACGACGACACACTCCCAAGTTACTCATCCACTCAAACACATTTACTCGCATCTCAGCCCCAAGGGGAGAAGGGACAGATCCTCACTCACCGCACCGCACCACACCGCACGAGGGTCAACTGCGCAGTGCAGTCAGTGACATCGACAGCAGGGCCCGACAGCAGAGCTGGTTTACCCCTGCTACATCATAATGGACCCATGCCCTTACCCGCACCTGACCTGATCAGCTGATCAGACCAAATACTGGAGAATATCCCCTCAGGGCTGCGTCATCATTTATTCATTCACAGTTTCTTTCTAGTCATTTCTATCACGCACAGCCACTCTTCCTTGCTCCACAGACATCCCTCTTGCATCCAACGCTCTCTTCACGCTGTTGTTATTATTAGCAATTAACCCTTGTTGTAGGTGGGGCGCTCACCATCCACTCACTCGACGTAGTGCTGCTTAGGGGTGTCTGCCCTTTCCTCTCTTCCATCCATCCTCTTCTGTCTTTCTTTCCTTCTTTCTTCTGCCTACGAGTGACTTTACACTCCCTCTTCTTTCTTTCCTTTATTTTTTCCTCTTCCTTGTGCCAATGGGTGACTACACAGAATGACAAGCCAAATGGTTTCCTGTACACTAGGAAACCATTTACTATGCAGAGTGATAACCATATAACCAAATTATGGCGCCTGGTGGTTTAGTGGGTAACTGAGGCGCTCCAATTGGATTGAGCCTGTGTAAGTTTATATCCAAGGGGTGGCTGGGGTTTTTTGCTCACGTAATGCCACTCAGGGATGAGTGAGGCTGGTCACTCTCGTCTTAAATGTCAGGACCAACTAGCCTAGCCCCGGGTTCCTACTCTCCTCTATGGGGGGACATAGGAGTGGATGATGGATGGATAGATGGAGTAACTAACCTAATTAGTAATACTAACCTAACCTAACCAAATTTTATAAAACAAAAAAATAATAATTTCTCCCAAAAAATAAAATAAAAATTGGAATCGCCTTAAAAAAATATATGCATTAGTGACGAAATTTATTTAAAAAATCTGAGAACGTGTAGCAAACACCAAAGATCCATTGTTTGATGTGTCTAGTTGTGCTGTGAGGACCTGGTGTGTAATGGCAGGGGTTTTGTGTTGCATAAACTGCCACGTATAACTGTGTGTCTCTCACCCAAGATATTTTGTAACAGGGAGGAATTTGGTCTGGAAGTGTAAGTAGGCTGTTGGTGTATCCAGTGATGATGCATAAAGTGTTGTACTGTATGATCTACGAGGTGCTGTACAGCGTGAATGGAAGGGGGCCCCATGCAGGAGAGGCGTACGACATCACTGAGAGAGAGAAAAAAATATATACACAATTCTGAGTGCAGTGTGTGTGTGTGTGTGAGAGAGAGAGAGAGAGAGAGAGAGAGAGAGAGAGAATAAAATCAGCACCACACCCATACAGTCCGACCTACAAAACTCATCTTCACAGGGAGTACTCATCTCGGCTTGCCCTTCAGCTGTGACCATCCTTGACCATCCCATCTATTTCCATCCACCGAAACCATCCACTCTTCCACCTTCCCCATCGAAATTCTACGAGACATCTATGGGTTCTATTTTAGGGCCTGTCGGTTCAGAAGCTCCCTAACACCTTTTTCCAAGCGATTAATTTTGCCTCTTCCATCTTACTCGCATGTTCTGTGTTAAAGTCCTTCCAACATCGCCATACCCTCTCTCTCTCTCTCTCTCTCTCTCTCTCTCCGCATCTTATGTTAGGAAAGGAGGTCTGGCTGATGATGATTATGATGACGACGATGTTGATATTGATGATGATGATGATGACACTTCTACATGATGTTGATGATAATAAGGAGGAGGAGGAGAAGGAGGAAGAAGATGATGATGATGATATCGATGACGACGCCAACAACAACGATGATGATAATGGTGGTGGACCCCTGCAGTACGAGAGGCTTTCCCTAAGTTTGCACAAAATCGTCTGTTTGCAGCATCGATAAGCTACTTAGGACCTCACTCATATCTAAAGGGTTTATTTATACGGTCAAAAACGTAACTATCATTCTTGTCATTCCCAGATCATTTCCTTCATCTTGGATATTTTTTAAAGTTAGGTTTGGAAGGATTATAGCCTCGTATTCCCGTTCGTTTAGGATGCTCCCTAAAGGCGCGGTCACACGGGCGTTTTTAGCTGATGGAAATTGCCGGCAACACCAACTCGGATCAAACTCGGCGGAAACTCGGCTAGAATTGCCAAGATTTTGGCAACTCGGTCCTGTTCGTCTCCTGTTGCTGATCTTCGGCAACACTGGGTTTCAAGGGGGCCACGGGTGCTTCACCTGTGACTTTTTATAGGCAACAGAAGAGTTATGTTTCTAATGTTGAATAACTGAATACATTCGAATGTGCAGAGTAGCAAGCGCCGTAAGTACCATCTTGTCCTTTGTAAATACAGTATACTTGTGAGAACATTTTTCAGAAGTTTTTAACGGAATATGAAAACCTGTTGTAAAATGCTATTTTGGAGATTAATTATTTATGTAATCGTTAGTTAACATGACAAAAATTCATAAAATCAATCACTTTTTCCACGGTACTCAGTTCCAGACTGTGCAGTATACATAAACAATAGTTTGAGACTTGCCAGTGAGTGTGGAGGACGTGAATCACTATCACAATTTATGGAGAAAATACCTTAGTGCCGTGCCTTTGAGGGCTCATTGCTCGAGCATGTGAGGCAGAGGAGATATCTGTGGGATCCACGAAATCGAAGTTGCGAAAAGAGACCTTCAATTACATTGCAGAAGCACTCAAGGAAGAATACCCTCAACTTTGCCTGTTAAATTGAGGTAAGAATTTATTTACACATACATGCATGTGCAGTATTTGCTGTCATATTTAGTATGTATTTTTGGTATGCTTGAAAGATAAAGCTTGCAACATAGGTTATATTTGATTATCACTTTGGTATGTATACTTGGCCCTGAAGTACTGTATACAAATTATTTTTTTTCTCTCAGCATATATACTTGCATTGCCTGAAGTATACAGCTTGTACATTAGGTTAAGTTTGTATCTTTTTTTTTCCTCTAATTGAACATGCATACTTGGCCGGCTTGAAGAAAGTTTAGAGTTTCATTTAGCCACGCTGTATCAACATTTTTATTTTTTCAACGACATTTTCTCGGGGTGGTCTTCTCTACAACAGTTAAGTTCCAACTGTTACAGATTTATTATGCATGAAGGCCACTAGCAGAATGGATTTTTCCCTCTGTTCTTCAGAAAACAAGAAAGCAGAGGCTAGATTTGTATTTCCTGTCAATTAAATAATTACATGAAATATATTTGGAAATCGCAGGTCTAATCTCCTTAAGGAGTATATAAATATGCAATACAGTAATCTAGTTATGCAGTATTCATTCAAGCCATTGGCAGCTCTCACCCTTGGATTGATTCTTCACTAAACACTACTATAAATATTTGTGAACATGTGTATTGTTATTGGGGTAACAAATTCTTGTTTACAATATTTAAATAATGTTCATTTTGCAGGAATGGTTCGGCTCAAGTTTAGGAACCTTAAAACCTACTTCTTGAATACATATAAGAAATTAAGAGATGCTCTAGTGGCTCTGAGGGGTATCCTGGTATGAAGTGGCCATCCCAACTTAGGCACACACGATTCACACTGTGGTGTGTGTACTATCCTGTACATTTTTAAGCATACCACTAAAAATCTCATATTCGCTTTGATGTACTTAAAACTCATGTTTGAATGAAGAAATGCCATCTGAGCCTGCCACTGAACTTGACCTTCATTGTTGAAATAGTCCTTGAACTTTTCACGGCCATTCTTGGCATAGTTGGTGTGGCCTCTACCAATTGACCAAAAGTCTTCTACAGCACCATGTGCAAGCTGGTGCATCTGACCTAACTGAAGCCTACCATTTTTTATGTCCTCTCTGTCTACAAAGTCTGGAGGAGAGTAGGTCTCTGGATGTTTCCCCCAGCATGTTATGTAGGGCTACTGCAGCCAGTGTAATAGCATTGACATGTTCATGTGAGGTTCTTATAGGTTGTCTGAAAACCTGAAACGTCGCTGCGAGAATGCCAAAAGCATTTTCGAATGTTCACCTTGTGCGAGAAAGCCGGTAGTTGAAGATTCTTCTCTCTTCTGTTTCACCTCTTCCTGGATATGGCTTCATCAAGTATTCTTTCAGGGGAAAGGCGTCACCTCCTACAGATACATATGGGCAGTGCTTCTCAGAAAAAGGTATAATTTCTGGTGGGGGAATACCCAACCCTTCACTCTCAACTGCTTCTTTCAGATTACACTTATCCCACACTCCACCATCACTGGCTCTTCCACAAACACCAACATCAACTTATAAAAACTTGCAGTCAGCATCTACAAGTGCCAGCATCTACAACACTGAAATGGCCCTTGTAGTCATAATAGTTTGATCCTGAATTTGATGGTTTACTTATCAGAATCCGCTTTCCATAAAGTGTTCCTATACACAATGGGAAGTTCCAGTGGGTATAAAAATCACTTGCAACTTTACGCCACTCCTCAGCTATTGATGGTAGACGGATGGATGTAACAGCCCTGCAGACAGTGGGGACGATACTAGAGATCAAGTTGTGGCTAATCCGGAACTGGTAGGACAAAGATCTATATGACTCCCCTGAAAGAAACAAGAAATTCATTATCGGATTATCTGGTCTGAAAGACTTTGGCTTACTAAAATAATTGTATAACATGTTTACCCTACATATAAATCTTACATAATACCTATCCAAGCATGTATTGAGAAAATATATTTTTAAAAAGTGATATAAAAACAGTCCATACTATTCTCCTAACATACAATGAACTTCATGGATACAATTAAAGAAATCTGTTGAAACTGATTTCCAAGTTCAAATTATGCACTGCAGAAAAAAAAAAAAATCCACATACGAGCCAACGAATAGGAGAAATAAGTAAATATTGACTCGAAAATCTTTGTGTGAAATGGGAAAATTTTTAAGTGGGGGATGACTATTAAAAGCATCATAGCTAGCCTGAATACCGTGAACAGTAAACATTGTGAACTGTCATTACTGGTGCTTTCCTGTCTTGCTAAACTTGTAATTTAGCATCTCCAGTTGAAATACCTTACCAGTGGGTGCTAAATTAGTAAAACTTTCATTCAATAAAAAAATAAATAAAAGGGTATAAACATATGCTTTACTTGAGGCAGTAGATGGACCTTACCAATTCAGTTCATAGTCCTCTAGTTTATTTTCTGTATTTTTCCGACTATTTTCAGGGTGGTAGATTACCTCTTCCTGCTGAAAAATTTCCCACTGCTTTTATCATCACGTTCCTTAAGCCGTACCAACACTCGTTTATTGACGGCCTAATGGTAAGAATCTTAATCAACATACTGAATGGTGGATTTCATTTCCCAACTGGATGACAGTTTAGGACAGGGTGGGTTGTGATAGGTTAGGTTAAATTATTAGGTATAGTTAAGCTTGGGTAGGTCAGGTTTAGTTAAACTCTAAGGTTAGGACAGTCCCTTCTGCTCCTTCTGCGTATGCTTGAAAAAATCAAACGAACCAACACGGAAAAGTTTGGCGAGACATTTCTTTACCCCAGAAATAATAAGAAAAATATGCCAGACTATCAGGAAGAATAACCTATTCAGTAGGAAGCTTCTACTGCCTCAAATAAAGCGTATGTTTACCAAAAGAAGACATTACATAAATATTATCCTTGCTTGAAACCTCAAACTTGATAAAGTTCTTTTACCTGTTGCTAAGCAGCGCGGTGTCAGAATAAGTCGTTCACGTGCCGTCACAGCTTCCCTCATGTTGGTATTTTGCTTTTCAATAAGGGGAGTCACGAGGGTTAATAGATCCTCGAACTGATCCTGATCTAATCTTATCCACAGCCTCAATATGGCGGGGTCCTCTTCGTGCAGTTCCCTCATGTCTGAAGGAGACACTCTCTTCGTTTCTTCTTATTAGCCATTGACGACTCCACAGCCGCTTCTTTTCTTTCCTCTTTCGCTCCTTCTTCTTTTTGAGTAATAAGAGCATGGCATAGGCTGCAATGTGCTCATCCATCTCACTGCTGTTCTTGTGGGAGAAGCGACTATGGACAATGTAAAATGTTTGTTATTGTTAAATGTACAAGTCCGACTCGGCACCCACTACCGAATTTGACAGACTAGCCGAAATGGTAAGAAACTCGGCTGAACGGCGTGTGACCAAAACTGACTGCAAATTCCCTCAAACTCGACGCGGAATATATTATCGGCAATTTCCATCAGGGAAAAACGCCCGTGTGAACGCGCCTAACACCTCTTCCTAAGCGATTAGTGATTGGATACACCTGTATTTTTTGTACGCTATTTATGTAGAGTATGGCGATATTAGAATGATTTAAGTTACACCGAAGAGGACAATAAGGTGAATTATGAAAAATAAATCGCTAAGGATAAGGTGTTAGGGAGCCTCCTTTCCCGACGACAGCAACGGGCCAATAGAGTCTGCTAACCCATTCATTACGACATCTATATATTTCCTTATTTTCAGTATAAAAATTTGGAGGATAGAAAAATTATGGACAGTACGTAGAGGACTTGAAGTTTTCACCTACTTACAAGAAGAGTAATGGAAACCAGGTAAACCCTTGTGATATGTCCAGGTGTGTGTGTGTGTGTGTG
>JAGKTI010019551.1:0-16913 GCA_018397915.1 Birgus latro | reverse complement strand
AGCCAACCATCACTGCAACACATAAAATACACCCACATGAGTTTCTAGGAGGGGCACTATTAATTGGTCATTCTGCATCTTTAACAATTAGGTCCCTTAGTAACATGACCCCTCAGTTATACCCACATTTTGAAGTTATGTTTTAAAATAGAACAGTCTTGGCCAAGCTTGATTTAGAACCCTCAAGCCTGAAGAGGGTTCAAGTAGGACTAGATCTGTTCTACCTTCAGTCAACATACCTACCATAACAGGGTATAAATTCTTTCCTTTGTTAGTTTTGTAATACAGTACTTGTTGTCAAATACAGTATATTATGTCTCCACACTATACACTCTTTCAACAGGCATAAATTCTTCCTCTATCAGTTTTGTTATATGGTAATTAAACGACACAGCAACCTGAGCAAATCAGAGCTTTATTCTAGGTGAAATAGGGGCTTTCTTCACACCTCTTCCTTAGTGATATATTCCGCATATTACACCCTAAAATTCTCTCATATGCCATCAATATTGTTTTAATATTGATATACTTTACATCAATAACATACAAGAATATACTGCTAAGGAACAGGTGTTGAGAACCCTACTGCCACTTAGAATATAACCTTCAGTAATAGAGAAATATAGGTGTTCAAGAATAAGTAATGTCAGACCTTCATTCTGCTAAACATTAAAAATATATACTGTATATATATATTTATTTATATTTATATCATATGTACTGCCTCAAGTATATCTAGCTATACATAATACTGCAGTGAGGCTCATATTCAAAGTGGCTTTTTGGAGACTTAAAACATCTTCCTTAGTGATTTATTCTCCACAGTACACTTCAGTATCCTGTTGTGTTATTGATTTGAATTATGTTGACATTAAATTGGTACAAATAACATACACGAGAATTCAGAAGTGTAATATGCAAAATAAGTCACTAAGGAAAAGGTGCTACATAACCTCCTGTGCCTCTAGGAATATGGCTTGTAGTTTTGGAAAAGAAATCTACATAATGTACTGTACTGTCTCTCGAAAAAATATCATCATCGGCGACTTGAGTCATGTGCAGGGTCATATTTACATTAAGTGATTTCAGTGGCTCTTCCTGCTCAATGATAGAAAATATAGTCTTATTTCACACAATAATTTCCTTGCCTTGGCCACATATAAGTACCCGAGACCAATGTAAGAATACTGAAGGGTTGCAGTGCTTGCATGTGAGTGTAGCAATCGTCCCTGATAATGTACGTAAGTGAAAGTTATCACCCTCTTCAATGCCATGATATATTTTCTGTTTTATTCATGCTACCTTCAGACAGTTTTATTCAGATTGCAATGGCATTATACAGGGATTAGAGGATTAGATATAGCCTTGAATAACTTCTACATTATTTGGGGGGGGTTGTGAAGAGGGACACATTCATGAGGTGGTACTGATATAACTAGTGTAGGTAGCTTAGCTGCCTGGTTATACAAATGTCCCTCAACTCCCTCCCTATCCCTGAAAGGTGGATGGTGGACTACAAGGGAAACACAGCTTCAGCCTGCAGTCCACCAGGTTCATGTCCAGATGAGCCTGGGGCCACAACAATGACAACAACTGCCTTGGGACTTTCTAAGCTAAGTACAATCATCCAACAGCAGTAAAAATGGAAAAGAGGTGGAAGAAAACATGGGTGAAATGGTGCTGAGCTTTACTCCCAACTAGCTTCACCCTGAAGAAACCATAAATGAAACTCTGCTCTTTTCACTGTAGCTTGGCCCAAACTTTTTGACTTTTTGCAGCATATTTCATGCACCTCAATGGCAGAATAAGACAATACTATGGCTCTACATCCTTTCCATAGTGTTCTTTTTTTATTAGCATCATATTCCAGTGATAATGTATTTTTACAACTCAGCAATCAATATTTATAGATGGCAATTTTAGGCCAAGTTTGAGTAAAAGGAGGATAATTAAAAATGCTCAGCTCTGTTTCACCCATTAGTTTCTTCCACCTCCTTCCTACATTTGTCAAAAATGTCAACAGTAGCAGGAATATAATATAAAATACATTGTAGAACTGAAGGGATGAAAGAACATTTGTTATACTGAACAGTACTCTTAAATCCACCTGACAATTCAGTGCATATGCCTGATACATAAACATTCATTAAAAAAGAAAAGATCACTGAAGGAGCAGACGTAACTTGATATTTTGAATTTAAATATACTATACATCCATGAGCACAAGTCTGCCAACAGCTCCTTGCCAGCACTGTGTTCTGTGGAATGTTGGGTGGAAGAGAAACAGGTTAGAGCTTGAAGTCTTTATTTTCTCTTATGTTTCAGGCAATGCAGAACCCATCTTCAGTGAGCCTGAACAAGAAGATGGGTTCTGTTTAGCCCAAAATGGTAGAGAAAATAAAAAAATCAAGTTCTGGCCTGCGTCTCTCTCCCACCCACCACTTCCACTTGTAATGAATTATCTACTGTGTTCTGTCTTCCATGTTTTTCATTCCTCTCCAGACAACAGAGAATATCTTGCCTTCTCATATTCTTTTGTGGTTCATACTGGCATCATATAAAAGCAGTATATATAACACCTTCCTTTGCCACAGCGGCAAGAGAAGTGTTGGTGAATTTTTGCTTATGAATGCACATTCATGAGCCACTAGGATGTATTCCAGGTGGCATAGGTTTCACAGCACCCCCTCCTTAGTTATTTATTTTGCACATTACACCTTAACATTCTCTTTTGTGTTATCTATAGTGTTTTAATAACATAGTTTGCACCAGTGATGTACAAGACAATACTGATGTGTAATATGCTGAATAAATTGTTGAGAAAGAGGTGTTAAGAAATCTCCTAAAAAAATCAAAATATGCCCAAATGTTTCTGCTCCGTCTCTCCTCTTACCCCCAGTTGTAGGGTCATAAATAGGGTTTCACACCAAACCAAGGCCTGTTATTGGGAAGCTGAAGTTTTGTTACACTGCACAAGTGGTAGAAATAGTAGTTGTATCCCCAGGTTCATTCAACCCTTCCAGTTCATAATGACTCTTACTTTGTTTCATTTCACTTTGTATATCAAGGTTTCATAATACCAGCATGCACCTGCATTAGTCACTCAATGGCAGTTAATAACATATGCAGAAAATTAATACTATACAGTTTGTTTTTGTCTGAAAATAATGAGAATAAAACAATACATCACTGAATTCAGTGTGCTAACACTGGACAACAGGTCTTCCTTCAATCAGTGTGGAACCCAAACTATGTCTTCCCTCCAGCCAGGGCACTGACACATCCAGAGGTGTCAACTGTTCACCCTTGTTTTTTCACACTGAGATTATACTGCTTTTACTCTATCTCAGCCTAAAACTACCATCTCTCCACCTTGAATGCTGGATTGTACCACCAGAGTAACACTAGAATATGATGATAGCCATGAAGAAGTTCTATGAAAAGGAAGTGAAGCTGTAGCACAGTACATGTACTGTTTTTTCTGCCTGTAAGAAGCAAGTTGCCAAAGGGTTAATACCTAGGCCAAGTCAATGTAAAAGAAGTGGAGTATTATAGAGATTCTCTCTTTTGCTGGCTATTGTGTTATGTTCTGTTCACTATATCTTGCCCAAATTTTTGTCCTCTTGGGGCATACTTCACATATCTCGGTGGTAGAAAAAAAAAAAAATGTGGTCAGCATCTTTCCCATATCACTTCTTTATGCCTAGTCCCATATTTAATCTCGTACTACAATGCAGAATTTGAGATGGAAAGATGGTAATTTCATGCCAAGTTAGAGGAAAAGGGGTATAGTAATATCATACATATAAACTCTTCAAACAGGTGCTGTGAAAGGGCCAAAATATGTCAGGGAGAAAACTTGACCTGCAATTCCAATGAGCCTACTTCACATTTAGGGCATGTCTGTCACTTTTCTCACTGACGCATCATACAAAAAAGAATCACCTATGGGCAGAAACATACACCAAGCCTCTCTCATGGCTTAAAACACCTTTAGCACCACAGGGAAACTCAGCTAATATCTATTCACCCATACTGTGCTGAGGATCACACCCTTGATTTTGTGTTGACCATCTGACAGGTTTGTACTGCCTGATCATGGTGTAATGGAAAGCTGCCTGGCTGTCAAGTGCTCTGGAGTTTGATTCGTGTTATGTAAGTAGCAGTAAGTCACAGTTGTAGTCAAAGTTTATCTGAAGTTGCCCTCCTCCAGCAGTTTGCCATCCTCCTCTCAGGGCACTGGGAGGGAGATGAGGGATGTTTGTATAACTAAGTAGCATAGCCACCTCGTTATATCAGTGCCACAGCATGAAGGCGCCCCTCTCCATCATTCCCAGCACAATACAGGTGGATAAATAAGGCTCTCAGTTTTGGAATATAAGTAAGAACTGAAACATGAGAAATCCATCCATCCATCCAGAAACAGAGGTGGTAAAATATTAGATAGTGTTGTCCCCAGTAGCAGAGCCGAAATTACTGGTGAACTCTTGTCCCCTGGCTCTCCTACTCATTGTATCATCCCTGAACAAGACTCAAGCTAACATCTTCATCAAGCTAACTCATCAACAAATATCTTACACTATGAACAGGTATGTGTACAATCTTGGCACAGGGAGGTTGTAGGTGGAGGCTAAAATTCAGATAGCCAATGCATAGCAATTTCAAAATTCTGATAGCAATAGAAAGGGATCGTACAAAATAGCTTGTTGTAACCTCAGATCTAAAAAAATTCCCACAGTGCTGAAGAAAGATGTGTGAACTACAATACGAAAAGGAAAAGCACATATTCTTGAATTCTGATATAGTGTACAGACAAACAAAAAATTCTGTTCAGTCCTCCTGCCCCTCCTTCAGTGGTGGAGTCATGGATGCTTGAATGTGATGCAGTGAACAAAGGTGTATATCATCATCCACAGTTGTAGCAGCGGTAGAAACCCAAAGCTCATCTGAACACAATGGACTGCACGTTACAGCTGTCCTTCTTCCACAGTTCACCATCCTCTTTTTGTGGGACAGGAGGAAGTTAAGGAACATTTATATAACCAGGCAGTGGAGCCATCCAGTCATGTCAGTGCCCCCACATGATGGGATCCCATTCTAACACCCATCGACAGTTGACTGATAACATACACCCCAGTAGACTATGTAACATTCATGCATCTATGAATATAGCTGTTCAGCCAGACTGCATAGGGAACAACTACTACAGTGATGCAAAAAAAAATAAATAAAGGTGGGGGCAGAAGAAGTGAACTGATTTTTGTATTTGACTGTTTCCTGCACATCTTAACCTTACATCAATGATAAAAACTGCCTTCTCTAGCCTCTCCTTAACCCTCTCACTCTGATGATGTATTTTATATTCATTATCATTACTACTATAGTTCTTTCGCCTTAACTTGACCCATATTTTCATCCTCTTGAAGCTTATTTCACGTAGCTCTATGCCAGCAATATACGAGAGTACAACTTCACATCCTTTACAGACTCAGAGTACTTTTTTGTGACTATCACAACATTCCAGTGATATGATGGTGTTGCATCACAGCACTGAAGACAGAAAGATAGCAATTTTAAGTTAAGTTAAAGTGAAAAGAAACTAAACAATTTTATTCAGCTTAAAGTTCTTTTAAACAGGAGGGGTTAGCTCTATCCTTCATTAACACCTTCATCACTAGAGGTCTGTCTTAAATAGAATAAAATAATCTGGTGATTGCAGTAGTAATAGTTGCAACCCCAGGCTAATGTGATCATGAACTCAGTGGACTGCAGGCCAAAGCTGCTCACCTCCTTTTGGAGGACAGGGAAGGGACTGAGGGATGTTTGCATAACTGGGCAGCTCCACCACCTGGTCATATTGGTGCCACCACATGAAACAGTCCCTCACTGGCACCAGGTGACTGCAAGAATAAAATGTATACATCATCAGAGGATATTCATCACACAAAGCAATGAAGTGAATTTCCAGTAACACTGTAAATTCCTTTCACCTGTGTTCAAGCATCATTACCAATGCATTCAAAAAAAAAAAAAATCCTGTGTCTTATACCAAAGTTTTTTTTCCATTGTTCTTGACTACATATGTGAGATTTGTTTATGACTATGATAGAAATACCTGTACAATACTTGTGGCAGATTCACTACAAAATTTACAATCAACTCAGTCAATAATGGGCTATGTTTTCACATGACAGACAAAGGAAGCAGAGTATAAAAACCCGTCCCTTATTCATCCTCAAAAACTGAATCTCAGGGGTGTTTGCTTAAACCTCTAAGTGCAAAGTGGAATGCAATCCCTCAATTTTTAAAGATGAATTCTGATGCATGTGACAAAGATGGAACCTATCTGGCCTTTCTATATAGTAGCTGACTGCACCTTGCATTGTTGGATGCTGGCATTACCTAAATCACCATCAAAACTCAGGGGCTCAGATTCCACCTTACGGTTTAAGGTTTAGGCGCGGGATTGTTAGTTACGACAGAGAAGTAAATGCAAGTTTCTTTGTGAATCTGAACCTGCCGAATTAACCCACAAACATACAGTAGACAGCTCCTAGGAGCCATCAGATCATATATACAGTAGATATTTAGGTGGAAAATACGAACACCAGCCAATTCGGACAAAGAGACTGGTTAAGAGACACAATCTAGCATTTAACTAAGGTTCTAACTTGATCACCCTAACGTTCATTCATCATAAGGTTATGGACGTCAATGTTATTATTATTATTACAGTATATATATATTTTTTACATTATACACATATTCATGGCAAAACAGTCCTCAGTTGGGAAAAAATATAGCACAGTTGAGGCTGTAAGGGATGAAAAATGAAATGTACACATAAAACATACACACACACACACACATTACTCGTATGCAGTCAGGGACGAACGCTGGCCTACTGTTCCACTGTATCTACTTCACACGTAGGACAAAGAATCATATCAAGTCTCTCTCAGCTTAGAAATATCAGCTAGCAGAGGAAAGCAAGAAGCAGAAGAGGTAAAACATAACAGAGAACAGAGAAACATACCAATCCTCTCTCATGAATATTAGCCAGCAGGGGAAAATGAGATGTATATGAGGTGAAATATTAAAGAGAAACATACTAAGTCTCTCTCAGCTTAGGGATACCTAGTCAGCTGATGAAAGTGACAAGTAAGTGATACACAGAACTAGGCAAGAAATATTAGTTAACTGAAAATAGTGAGATTTAGATGAGGCAAAACAATACGTATAAACATAACAAGCTTTTCTCAGCTTATGAATGTTAGCCAGTACAGAGAAGTGTGAAGTAGATGTGAAATACTAGTCAAACTTTCATCTTTAACTGCACAATTGAAGAGCCACATAAATCATGTGTTTGCATTGTCACACACAAATTTTACACACTGCAGTTCACTTCACATCTCGTTCATACTTCACAGAGTCTGAAATGAATCTCGTTATGCACCATTTTATTTATACTGACATACCAGTTAACCTTTTTTGGTGATGTGCTTTCTCAGTTCATTTTTGCTACTTCCAGGCAATTTTATTCAACTCTGGAAAGACCTCAGGTACTATAGGGGTTAATGAAGGCAGCATCTGCCTTGTCCAGTCCTATAAGTCTCTCCTAATCTGAATAAAAGTGTCTGAAACTTGTGGCAGTGGTAGTAGTAGTTGTAGCCACATGTTCTTCTGAAATGTGAACCCAGTGGACTGCAGAATGAAGCTGTCTTCTTTCTCCAGTCCACCATCCCCTTTTGGGGCAATAAAGAAGGGACTGAGGGTTGTTTGTATAACCAAGTAGCTTCACCACCTGGTCATATTGATGACACCACATGAAGGCATCCCTCACCACCATCATCTGAGAGTGGAAAAACTAAAATAAGAATACATAATGTACATAACTGGGCCAATGTGCAGTGTTTGTTATAAAAATTAGCCTCTATGACACAATGATGCATATTCTAATAATGATCTTCCTCCTTGATGTTGAAGAGGAACACCTTCACACAATGACACTGATTTAACTGGGTGGCCACACTATCTGGTTATACAAACATCCCTCCCTAACCCCCAAATGGAGGATGGAGGACTGTAAGAGAACAATTTCAGCCTGCAGTCCACAAGGTTCTCATTTCAGATGAACCTGGGACTACAACTAACGTATTACTACTACGGCTACAGCTAGTGTATTACTGCTACTGTTACTACTCCTTCCAGACTATTTTATTCAGTTTAGGAGAAACTTTTCCAACTGGAGAGGTTAGATATAGCCTTCATTAGCCCTTTCACCATATATGATTTTTTCCTTAAGTGGAATATTTCCTTCTGAGAATAATACATCTCTGGATTGAAGAGGTCTAGTTCCATCAGATGAAAACAACTGAATATATAAAGACTCTCCTAAGCTGGGGAAAAAAAAAATGTTTGCTGGTAACTTGATTAAAATGAGAAGTACTCAGTGCTTAGAAGGAGTTTTTGATTAGGAAGGGTTAGATATATCTTTCAATCCACTCCTTCCATCCATCATCCAATCCTCTTTTGCTCAATCTGTAGCAAAGGTGTCCAGAGATAAGCTACCCAATCTCAACATCTGCAAAATGGGTGACCATCCTCATTCACCCCTGAGAGGGCCATTTGTATAACTGGCCAGCTTCACCACCTACCCACTGCATGGATACATCCCTCTATGATGCCATAAAAAGCTGTGATATTCTGAAACACATCCCCAGCTGATATGAAATGCCTGTATATGTAACTGTTTGACTTTACCAATGAGGAATGGTAATGGTAAAAGGAAAAACTGGTAAGTCAGTCCTATTCTACAATTTTCAAGGTGTAAGGGCCTGAGGTGAGGCTACTGTAGTCTAGTACATCTGAGGGTAGATGACCAGCCTGATGATGATGACAGTGACGATGACAATGATGACAATGATGATGATGACGATGATGATGACCAGCCAACTCCTCAAAGAGGTATTACATGATAAAGGGTACTCCATTCACTCTTGGGTATCAAAATATGCACGGCTGTTACTCCAACTGAGGTGTTCTAACCACTTGACCACCAGGTGCCTTGAAGAAAATAAACTGTGGTAAAGCATAAAGCAAAGGCATCGTGCATTACAGCTTCATAACATAAATACAGTAAATCATAAAAAAGATGATGGCAGTTAAAATTGTTATATACAAGTACCAAATTAAAATCTTCAGTCTGATGACATATCTTACTGTATAACTTATTTGGCTTATGAGAGACTTTTACAGCTTGAGAGGGTGATGATAGTAGCAGTTGCAACCCCAGACTCATCTGAATGTGAACCCAGTGGACTGCAGGTTGAGGCTGCCCTTCTTCTAGAGTCCACCACCTTTCTTTTATAGGACAGGTAGGGGACTGAGTGACATTAGTATAACTGGGCAGCTCCTCCACCCAGTAATATCAGTGCCACCACATGAAGGCATCCCTCTTAAATAACCCCTTGGTGCTAGAGAAGGTTGCCTTCATGCAGTGGCAATGGTATAAGTGGGTGGTGAAACTGCCTGCACATTCTTCAATTCTCTCCCTTTACCCCAGAAGGAGGATGGTGGACTCCAGGGCAACTTCAGGCTCCGGTCCACCAGGTTTATGTTAAGATGAGCTTAAGATGAGCTTTAGGGCCACAACAATAACACGTCCAATACGGAACATCTTTCCAAATCTAAATACTGTAATATCATATGGAATGGCAAAAAGAAAATGTAAAATAAATCACTGTGTTGAAAAGGTAATTACATTTGCCAAATAAAAAATTACCATCAGCATCATCATCATCATCATCGCCCAGACATCTTTTCCCTTCCTAGGATGGGTGCAGGCAGGGTCCAGAAAAAAAGAAAAAAAATGACAGCAAGAGAAACTAAAAATAATAAAATAATAACAGCTAATAAAGTCAAATACCCAAAAATACTTTCAAAATACAGTACTAAGGTAAATCAGTCTATTGCCTTCAAAGTGTTTTTACTTTTATTTCTGACATGCACTTAAATTGGGGAGTAAAAGAAACAACAGAACAAGTCAAAACTGTAAACATAAGAGCTAAAGTAACTCAGTTCTAACATAAACACAAATAAACATGACTTAAAATATTCTCAAACTAACATAAACACAAATGAACATAAGAGCTAAACACAACACTTTGCAGAGTTCAGTATTCTTACTGAACTCTGAATGCCACTGAAGCATCCTAATATATCGGTAGTGGTAGCAGTAGCAGTAGTTATAATTTGTTCATCTGCAATGTGTACCAGGTGGACTGCAGGCTGAAGTTGTCCCTCTCCTGCAGTTCACCATCCTCCTTTCTTTGAATAGGGAAGGAGATGAGGAACTTACATATAACCAGTCAGTGGAGCTGGCTGGCTATATATATATCAGTGACACCAAATGAAGGCATCCCTCTTCACCACCATATCAAATACCAAAACACATATATAAAGCTTAAATGCCTATCAGCAGTTAAGGTTGTGTGTGCAAAAGCATCTGCTATATTCCACACCAGCCAACCTGTCCACAGATTCTTCTCACCTTTTAACTGTCACCTCTGATTGGCTTAGGTAATTTTCTTTCTCTCAATAAAATGGTGATTTGTGCCAGCTGGCATCCACACCGAACACTTGCTGGTGCAGGCAGGAGTTTTGCATCAGTGTTTAGTTGTTGCTACTGTTCTGCCCCACTTGTCCATCGACCACAAGCAAGCAACCACCTTCTCATGGCAGACAGTGCCTCACCAAGGTCAGAACAAGACCCTTCCACAGACCCCACTGGACACAGGTGAGGGTAGGCAAGAACTTCTACAGTTTACAGTGATTCAGAACTACTGCCTGCGACCACTCTTGCCATCAAGTATTTGCTGTGGATGTGGCCTCATACAGTTTGGTCATTTTTATAAATAAATTTCACACTAATTTTTACAGGAGTCTCCTATGTTGGCTAAGAAAATGTGGCTCTATGAAAACATCAGTCAGCTGGTGTAGGGTATATAACTGCTACTTGTGATGGCTGCTATTTATTCGCAAAAATCAAAATAATGAGCAAAATAAAAAATAATCTAAATACACATAGAACTCTGTTTTTATAACTGAGAGCATAAAAGTCTGGAAAGCTTTAAGTTTTTGATGATTATTCCTCATGTATTTGACAATAACAGAATGCCTGATATTTTTGTACTGTTTCTGACTACACTCTGTGATGTGGGATACAGAGTGATCACATCTTACAGTTACCAGAGTTCCATATATGACCATCAGAAATCAGGGGCTGCCTTATACCTTTGGGCACTCAGTTTTTAAAGATGTGGCCAATTGTGCTGCATTAATTTGGTGATTAGAGAAGTGGCGTAGTTCATTCATGGTGAAGACATTAACTAAACATATCAGCTTAAATCAGTCCTTAGTTCCCTGTGGTGTAATAAATGTGTGCTAAACAAAACAGAGCTTAGAATCAGGTATCTTATTATGGAGATACATATATAACTGATCAAATAATTATGTTTAACTATCCAATCACTATTCAGCTACATCAGTAAGTAAAAAAAAAAAAAAAAAAAAAAATCAGCAATAGAACTGGATATCTTGTTTTGGAAGATGTAAATGGTTAAATTATTATCCTTAACTACAAATCATTATTCTTAACTATCCAACCACTACTCAGCTACATCAGTGAGTGAAAAAGTGTATTTTAAAAAAATCCAAAAAATGTAAAAAAAACATTCTAAATATACACACAAGCTCAAGCACTCTCTAAACAGGATCCAACATTATCAAACTAGATGGTCTGATGCCAACACTGAAACCTACATTCAATTTTTTTTCCCCATTAAGTTAGATGCATTTCCATCTAAGAAGTGGATCAGGTTCAATGCTTATATAAAACCATGTAGAGGAGAGAAACTGGTCAATTTTGCCTAGACCAGGGCCCTATATTCCAGATGGGACAAAAGTGACTTGATGGATGGATGTGGAAACAAAGATTAAGCTATGGGGCTAATAATGTTTTTGTGCAATCTTTCCTGGTTTCTTGATCATTTTTAAGTCAAATTTGCAAGCTGAGTTGGAATATACATGGGCAGTCACATCCAGATATCGTAGTTGCATCTTTCTTCAGTTTTTCCCTGTTATCTCAAGAAAATTTAATAAGGGAGACATTTTGAATTAGACAAATCAGCTATAAGCTTCATTTATCCCCTATTTCAGGTCTTTTCTACTCAGGAGCCTTATAGATGCCACATAACAAAAGGAAATTACAGTGGCATCTTTTCATATTTTCATCTTGCTAATTCCAAGTCAGTTCTATTTGGCTTAAGAGACACATTTGAATTATCCAGATTAGCTTTGCCTTCATCTATCCCACAACTATTAGAAGAAAAGTTCACCTATGGCCACCCCGTTATTAAGCTTAGCCACCCTTTAGCTACCACTGTTTAAAAACCTTAATTACACTCGTGTATACAGCTTACCATATTAAATTCCAGAGGTTTGTATGTATAAATGCTAGGCTGTAAAAACATCAAGGCATTATAGCACCCTCATCTGTGTGGGGCTCAAACCCATCTTGCCATGCATTTTTTTAGACCTGCAGTGGTTTGGCAAATCTGAGCCCCTCACTGACAAATGAAGGTGCTTTAATGGCTTGATTTTATTACCATCCAATAGCTCAGTTTCAGATACTCTATACTACTATTTTGCCACAACATTATGCCGTCACTAAAACACAGCAATAAAATAACATTATGAAAAGGTGTAACAAAAGATACAATTACCACTTTAAAACAACACATGGGGTTTCAAAATTCACGACTTGCGCCCCTTAAAATACACCAATCACTCATTCACACTGCAGGATGTAAGTAATCAACTAATCTAACATTCCCCCAAAATGTGTAATAACAATTTTTTGTTGTAAAGAATGTACACATCTTGACAGTAAAGCATCGGTATATTCTAACCTGACCTGACCTAACCTACCCTAACTTGTGAAATTTTTTTACTCATTCTGCCTATGGATGTATTTTTTATTTCATTCTTGCTACCCACAGACAATTCCATTTAGTTTCAGGGAGATTTCTAGAACTTGTTGTTGTGATTGAGCTAATTTGGACATGAACCCAGTGGACTGCAGGCTGAAGCTGTCCTTTTCCTACAGTTCATCAACCCCCTTTCAGGCTTAGGAAGCTGGGGGACATCTGTGCAGTATAACCAGTAGTTCTGATGCCTGGCTATACTTGTATCAATGCCACAAGTGAAGGCATCTTTTCCAGTTGTGAATTAGTTAACTGAGGCTATATCTAAACCCTCCAGTTTGGAAAATCTCTCCAAAACTTAATAAAAAATTCATCTGCAGAGGGCAAGAAATAAAAAAAAAAAATCACATCCTTGGACTGAGGAAGTTAAAAGGTATCTGAGTTCATTAAGTAATACAGACTGCATTGGCCATCATTTAATTAAGGGTACACGTTAAACCAATTTGTCGTCTGTGGATGCGTGGATTCATTTTATTCTGCTTACAATGAGACAACTGAGGAGCTCTGTGGAATAACCCTGAAATACAAAATTAAAAATCTGAGAAAATGGTGGTGAGCTTTTTTTTTTCTTTTTTTTACTGAAACCCTCATTGCACCAAATTTTAAAAATTAAGAAAACAGAGGTTAGACAATATATTTTTTTCACCCATAACCAAATGTGCCAAATTATTAAAAAAAAAAAAAAATGGAGGCTAGACTATTAATTTTTTTTACCTCTCAACCCCAAACATGCCAAAGTAAAAAAAATGAGAAAATGAAGGTTAAACAATGGATTTTCTTACCCAAACTCTAAATGTACAGAATCTACACAAAAGAAATGAGAAAACTGAAGTTGCTTTTTTTTTCCTTTTTTTTAAACCAAATCCACGGAGCAGCCGTGGCACAGGGGGTTGGAGAGCTCCGCTCTGGCCAAAGGGTCGGACATTTGAGTCCAACCAAAAGGTCATTGGTAGACATCAGGAAGGGCATCCAGTCATAAAGTGCTACACACTCCAAACCCAAGTCCTCTACCCAGGGGCAACGCCATAGCCCTTAACAAAAAAAGGGGACACAGCATAAAAAAAAATGAATGCGAAACAAAATGAGAGAGAGGAAATCGAGGTCGCACAGATTTTTTTTTTCCCATGGGACCTTTGTAGTTCCTCCACAGAGTAACAACATAAAAACAGTACAAGGTGTTCAGTGGAGAAACCCACAGAACATCATGGGTTAAAAAAATTGCAAATCCCCTCCTCCATTTCCTTGGCTTCGATTTTGGCATGCTGAGCGTTACTCTATGGACTGGGCGATGGAAATAAAAAGACCATGGCACCATATCAAGAGAGGTCAAAGCCACAATACAACATAAGAAAAAGCAGAACGAGGACAATGCTCCACAGTTTTCCTCAATTTTTCTCAAATGAAGCACATTCCAATGTTGTAGCAAAGTGTTCAAAAATGTCTCAGTCAACTTTCTGGAACACTCAGATTTTCCTCTCATGAATTAAACAGCATAAACTTATCATCATAACCATCATCAACCACAACTCCTAAGCTTACCATGAATAAAATAATGACATGCATCCACACAGGAGTATAAATTAAAATACTATTAGCCAAACTCTACCTTCACCTTCGCTATCCTTGTCTACATCTTGCTTCACTGTCTCACTGATGCTATAATACACTCTATGGACAGTAAGTGGGATTAATAATACATTACTTAGCAAAAATATATATATATATATCATTCGTTATATGAGGTCATTTTTTTTTCTTTTCAGTTTAAAACAAGCCTGCACAAAAATCTTAAGAAGTAGGAGGGGGTCGAGTACTTTGATGACCTGGTATCATAGTTCATTAAGTATATTAAAAGGATACTTCTCTCATTACCTTTTGCATTATCTCCCATTATCTCTATCTTGCCTCCTTGGTCTTAACTCCTTCACCTCTATGACACTTAGTATTTTATTCTTGGTATTCCCAGATTATATCACTCACCTCAGGAGTCTTTTCAAAATTGATGGATCAGATCTAGCCTTAATCCCCTTATTACTATGATGTCTTATGAATGAAAATAAAACAATCCAGCAGCAGTGACAGTAAAATATAAATGGATGAGACTGATACCCTATTTTAAATTTTATTCTTGCAACACCAAATAACTTTATGCAACCTAGCAGACTTCTAGTAGTGAAGGGGTTAATGATGGCCATACCTAACTCTCCCAGTTCGAAAAGCCTCTCCGGAGCTGTATGACATAATTTTAAAATAGCAAGGATTAAAAAAAAAAAAAAATCAAAGTAATGAAAGGGATTGGGAGGAAGGGACTGGAGGAGGAGAGAGGAAAATAAGGAGGAAAGTGGGGAAAGAAAATATGCAAAATTACTGTGAAGAGTTAAATCCATTTCTGATACCAAGTGTCCAAAATATTCAACCCCAAGACCTTACCCTAGGAGAGCCAAACCAACACATTTCAGTGGCTGAACTACAGTGCATTTGCTTTAACCTGACAAAGATCCCTGACCTACCATTCAACCCAGTTGATGATCAGGCAACCAGACTGAAAGATTGATTTACAAGAAAGTAAACTCATTCCTACCTCACAACTAAACCTCATTGAGTGGCCCAGTTCTGTCAGGTGAAAACAAACTGGCCACAGTAACCGCATCGACCCCCACACACCACCGATGATAAACAAAACCTCGGGTAAATCGTATGGCACTTATGAAGGGAGAGAGAAGAGATAGCTGGGGACTTTTTCTGAACGTTTACATCTTTGTTTATTCACTTTTAAGTTTGTTCTAGGACAAAGTCTTGCCCCAGAATACAGTCAATGTTCCTGTATATATGCTTGCTTGCTGCCTTAAATTCTACAATACATCAGGCCTTTAGAAATAGGTCCTGGGGTAAATAGTGTACAGTCAGCCAAAAAAGTTGATGTCCTCTATCCTGGCCCTCTCCTCCACCGCCAAACACCTAATTCTCCTCAGCCAGTCTCTCACTATAGTTCCTTAACCTTGACTTGGCAGAGATTTCATCCCCTTATATTTTATTTCCCATATTTCAATGCTAAAATAAGAAAATACTGCATTAACTCTCAACATCCTGTTGCCAGCAGTTTAGTTTCCATAGTGCAGTGTTAAAATACGACAATAGTACTGCCAACCAACATCCTTCGCCAGCATTTCTTTGTGACTAGTACCATACTCTAGCATTAACCCCTTCAATCCAGTCATATTCTAATGGCTAGTTCATGTTATGTTGTAGTTTTTTATTAATTTTAGGAGATAGTTTTTTAAGTGAAGGGATTTCATGTGTACTATCTAATCCCTCTAATTTAAAAAATCTCCCCAATTCAAAACTGAATAAAATAATCTAGTTGAAGCAAGAATATAATCAAAGGCGCATCACTGGGCTGAAAGGAGTAATCTCATGTCACAGTTCAGCATTCAAAATGGAGAGAGAGCAAATTTAGGCCGAGTTAATGCGAAGGGACTATCACTCAAGCCCCAACTTGTCCCAATGAGACGGTGATCTCTCCACTGTTTACTGTTAACACTGATAAATAAATGATGCTACTTTTTCAGCTGTTAAAAATTTACGGTTAACAAAGAAATGTTACTTTTTCTGCTCTTTAAAATTTATGCTGTTACCAAATAAATGATGCAACTTTTTATGCCATTTAAAATTTATACTTTTACCAGAGATATTATGCTACTACTTCAACTGTTTCAAATTCACCCTGTTACCCATAAAATGCCTGAATCTCTGCTGTTTATAATTTACTGCTACTGGAGAAATGTTGCACTCTGCTGTTTAAAATTTACAGTGTCACCAAAAACAAAAATGATGCTGCACTCTCCTATCAAACAAAAATGATGCTGC
>JAGKTI010019550.1:5405-16914 GCA_018397915.1 Birgus latro | reverse complement strand
TATCCTTAAAAATAATATCCTAATGCTCAAACCGCACCGAAAGCGTCAAGCTTATCTTCTTTGCTATTAAACACGAGAAATATTTGTGGAGTTAATCCCCCATGTCAGAACTGTGATTAAGTCGTCCATCTTTGTGTCAAACGCTCCATAAAACACGTTTGATTGCTTTCAGAGATTTTATTGGGCCCGTGGGGGTGATGTGTGTGTGTGTGGGGGGGGGGGGTGTTGACGGTTTAAGATTTGTTATTTGCAGGTGTTGCTAGCTTTAACTCTTTCATTTCGAAAACTGTTGTTTGTAATATTTTACTGTTACTTTTTTTTTTTAATGCAAGTAGGGAGCCAAATGCCAGGAGCCCGCAAACTGTTCCTTCCAAGAAAAAAACAAAAACAATACAGAAGAGAGCCAAATTCAAGATTCGATCATATCGAGATGACTGGACACATTGCGTTTGAAAGACTGGAGATCACAGGAAGTAGGAAATACAGACACAGGGAGACAGCTCTAGAGTTTTCCTGTTGTTTATATAAAGGACTGGGAGTAACGGTTAACTCTTGCATTAGAGAGCTTGACAGAAAAGGGATGAAAATTTGTTGCTAGACGGGTGGTACACGCCCGTCGCAGAGGTGGAGGGATGCAGTTAGACAGTTCAGAGGAGCAGTGACCAATGAAGTAACAATAGGAAAGAGATAAAGATGCAACAGTGCAGAAAAGAGACAGATGTTGAAGGGAGCCAGTAAGAGGAAGAGAGTTAATGGGATGAAAAGTCCTTGACTCCACCCTATTGAGAAGAGCTCTAAGAGTGGAGCCTTCCCACACATGGGAGATGCACTCCATACAGGGGCAAATAAAACCCGTGTATAAAGTCAACAACTGTGCAGGGGTAAAGAAGGTTCGAAGTCGGCATAGCACACCTAATCTCTTGGAAGCAGATTTTACAAGCATTGTATTATGGTCTTTCCACGTTAAGTCCCGAGTAAATGAAATGCCAAGCATGTTCAAGGATGATGCAGGATTGAGCTGGACATTATTAAACATTAGTGGGTACTCCTGTGGAAGATTTTGTCGGGTTGATAGGTGTAAGAACTGAGTTTTTGATGCATTAAAAACAACCAGATTATTTTTACGCCAGTCAGAGATACGAGCCAAGTCAGACATTAGGTGTGCCATAGCCAAATCCCGTGTTTGTTTAAGTAACTGCTTAGATGGACGTTACGGGAACCGAATGGAAAGGTGAAGGATGGAATCATGAGCGTACGAGTGGATAGGGTTAGATGTACAGCTCAGAAGGTCATTGATGAATAAAAGGAAAAGAGTTGGTGATAGAACAGAGCCCTGAGGAACACCACAGTTGATAGATCTAGGAGAAGAACGATGACCGTCTACAACAGCGGCTATAGAACGCCCAGAAAGGAAGCTGTAGATGAAGACACAGATAGAAGAATAGAAACCGTAAGAGGGCAGTTTGGTAATTAAAGATTTATGCCAGACTCGATCGAAAGCCTTTGAGATGTCAATTGTAATGGCAAAGCTTTTGCCAAAGTCCCGAAAAGAGGATGACCAGGAGTCTGAAAGGCAGGTGAGAAGATCGCCAGTGGAGCATCTCTGACGGAACCCATACTATCCATCAGAAACAAGGTTGTGATAGGAAAGATGCTTTAAAATTTTTCTGTTAAGAATTGACTCGAAAACTTTTGAGACACAGGATGTTAAAGCAACTGGACGATAGTTAGAGGGTTGGGAACGGTCATCCTTCTTTGGGACTGGCTGAATGAGAGCAAACTTCCAGCAAGAAGAAAAGATACAAGTTGATAGACAAAGGCTAAAGAGTTTACCTAGGCAGGGTGTAAGCACAGAAGCACAGCCCTTGAGGACAACAGGAAGGACTCCATCATGTCCATATGCCTTGCCAGTATTGAGGCCATTGATGGCAAAAAATACATCAGCTGAAGAAATTTTAATGTTAGCCATGAGCAAGTCTGAGGGGGGAAGTGATGGAGGATCAGCACTGGAATCGTCTAAGGTGGAACTGGAGGAGAAAGTCTGGGCGAAGAGATCTGCTTTTTCAGTAGAAGAAATAGCCACAGAGCCATCAGAGTAGAAAAGAGGAGGGAAGGATGATAAGGTAAAGTTGTTAGAAAGGTTTTTGGCAAGGTGCCAGAAGGAGCGAGAAGAATTCGAGTTGGAGAGCTGAGAGCATTTAGTGTGGATGAAATTTTTAGCAGAGGAAAGAACACACTTAGCACGATTTCGGGGAGAAACATAAAAAAAAATGTGATTCAGGGATGGGTTGGCTCTGGTACCTTTTATAGGCCCTCTCTCCCTGTTCTGGACAGCATTTGAACAAGCGTGCCTAAACCAAGGCTTTCTTGCATCAGTCAAAGAATATGAGAAGGGAATGTATGCTTCCATGCCCTAGAGAATAACCTCTGTAATGCGCTAGGCACACTCAGATGGCTCCCGGCCATGGAAGCAGTAATCATTCCATGGAAAATCAAAGAAGTGCTGCCTGAGGGCTTCCTAATTCGCGGCTCCAAAGTGCCACAATCCACGTTTCTTTGGAGGGTCCACAGGCCGTACCAGAGCGATAGGACAGGTTAAGGTAATAAGGTTGTGATCGGAGGAGCCCAAATGATAGGAAAGATTAACAGTGTAAGCTGAAGGATTAGTTTTAAGGAAGAAGGCAAGTATGTTGGAGCTCTCTCCAAGGCGGTCAGGGATACAGGTAGGGTGTTGTACAAGCTGCTCCAGGTCATTAAGGATAGAAATTATGTAGGCTTGTTCACCAGGTGGATCAGTGAAAGGAGAGGAGAGCCACATGTGGTGGTGAACATTGAAATCTCCTGGAATGGAGATTTCAGAGAAAGGAGAAACTGTTAGAATGTGTTCCATCGTAGAAGATAGTTGAAGAATTTTTCTAAAGCAGATTACATTAAACTTAGCAAAGATCTCAACTGAAAGTGTTAATGGCAACTGTTTCTATCCGTCGACTTGAATATCTTTCCAATGTTGCATATAAATAATGGAAGGTAAAATTATACTAATTAAGACATCATTACATGAATGCACAAAACTAAACCTCCTTAAACTCATTATATTAATCCTTTTACCTTTCCGCAGCTTCCTTTCAAGAGCAACATTCTCTCTGTTTCTACAATTAATTTCAAAACAGTTACTCGTAAAAGTGATTTTCTGTACTCGTGCGTCACGAAGCCCCGCCCACCAACACTCGCACTGCAAACCTGTTTGGGGGGGGAAAAAAAAATCGCGGTTGGGTCAGGCAGATTATTTTTTAAACATTTACTTTATGTCAGTGCGAGGTTTTATGCTGATATATATTTAACGACATCAGTATGAGAATTCTTCCGTCGCACTTCACTGTGAGGACATGTTATAATAGTTTCATTTTGTTGCCGCCAAACAGTTAACATCAGCTTGGTGTGGTCTTCGTATAGTGAATAGGTGAACAAGGCTATGTCTATTCCGTGCAGTTAAAGTGTCATGAATGAAATGAATCGTCTAAAGATAAGAAAAACAACAACAACAACAACAACAACAAAGAATACATACTCTAACTGAGGGAGTTAAGCAAAAAAAAAAAATGTCCAACTAGGGGAAAACTATTTTAGAAAACCATCATTGTCATATTTATTCCTCCAATTCAAACTGCCCCAATTATATCCTAACAGACATTAGGTTGTTCTCCGTTGTCGAGTATTATCGTCTGTGTTAGCCGAAATTAAGTCAACAACCGTTCAAGGATGATACTGTTTTTGGTAATACGAATAAAACTTGATTCTAATCAGAAGACAGAGGCTGTCCGGAAAGTATCCCCTTCAGACAAAGGACGTCTCTATTTTAATATTGCTCAGTGAGGACAAGTTTATTAATCTTTGGAGAGAGAATAGGAACAGGACAAAATAAAAACCATTTTAACTTTTTCACTACAAAAGTCAGTCGTCATGTAAATAAAAAAAAGTCCACGGTGCCAGTAATAATATACTAATACATTATCGTAGTAAAGGTGTCTGTCATGTTACAGGAAACGTCACAATATTAACCGATAACATATACATTACGAAATAACTGTTGATGCTGTTCTTAAGTGAAAAGAGTTATGGATTACCGGCACCCTATAACTCAAGAAAACTATGAACACCGAATAGTTAAACTGAACGTTTGTTTGAATTAACGATATCATTCAGCAGTCGGAAACATTACCACATTACCAACACTTCAGATATTATTATTGAATTGTTGACTTTCACGAAAATATTCAGCAATGAACGCCACGACCGTTACTGCGAGTATAATGCTGGGAATTCTCACTCATAAGCGCCACACACAGCAGCTATTACCAACCCGCCAACCACATCAACTCAGGCACGAGGACTAAAGTCGGGCCTATATACTCGTAACTGCATCACGGCCTGAACGTTATTTCATCTAACTAGCAAACAAATTGTACTTCCTACACAGAAGGAAAAAACCAGTTCGGAAAGACACTCTTAATTCGTAATATGATAACAATCCTTGCGTGGCAGAGATAATAAGAATATATATAACGTCACTGTATCGAGGAGGTTAACGACTGTAATATAATTTAATCTAAACCAAACTAACAAGCCTCACGTAACCATCACACGCAGGGGCTTTATCACCCTTCCAGCGAACACTTACCCAAACCAAGAGAATCGAAGGGGCATATAAAAGAACGCTTCACATGGCATAATGGGCAATACGCGACCTAACCCAACGTAACAAAACTTAACCAAACGAAACCAAACCGAACTCTGTCTAAACAATTCTGACCAAACCATTAAAAAAATATTCCCATGCCAAGGGTTGACAGAAGTGGCAGGCTCCATTAGTTCGTCTTAACATATTTGTGTATATAGGTAAGAATTCATGTATGTACGTCTGTATGTATGTTAAAGCATCTTGAAGACCTAACTGTATTGGATGAATATTAAGAAATAGATTCTGAATGGGTCTGGGAAAAAGTGATTCGAATTTGGTACAGGCCAATCAAAGGTTATGGGTCAGGGTAAAAATCCAGGATCCAGCAATAATGAATAGATGATCCGAGTAAGATCACAATTTGCACACAGATGTGTTTGCATTCATGAGAAGGAATGACTTATTTTTTGTTGAATCAATCAATGGCCAATGGTATGGGTCAAGGCTTCGGCATGACGTCGCTGTGCTTTCTTAGCCCTCTCTATCAATGGCCAAACTTCTAATATCGGTAGTTTTGTTTCAGATGTGAGGAGAATCGTCTGGTGTATCTGGCAATGTGTATCTTAGCTTTCTAAACCCGCCCTGTGATTTGCTATAATTTGCAGAAGTCATAAAAATACCGTGTATGTGCCAGTAACGTGTAAAGATTTGGGCGAAAACATCCGAGATAAGATGACCGCCGACATGCTAGGGATGGAAGAGTTGGGTCGTGTAAACGTACCATTGACCTACGTTCCTTTCCCATAATTGTTCGCAGATTTTTATAGTTTGCATTAATTTGACATCACTGGCACTGGCACTGGATGGTGTCATTAAATGTTAGCAGTCACTGAGGGTTTAATTACCTCTGCCAACGAAAGTTGGAGGAGATTATGTATTCAGTGCTGTTCGTTCATTTGTCTACAAGATCTCAAATGTTCTTAATGGATTTCAGTGAAAGTTTTATGATGCATGGGGAACAGTTGATTTAATTTTCGTGGTGATACATGTTGAGGCTCAGTTCAGGACTGCTTTTTGTTTGTCCACAAGATATCTCAGAAAGTTATCTATGGATTCCATTCAATATTTTTGGTTATATGAGCCATGGAGCTGAGATTAGTTCACTTCACCCCCACACGCCAGGTGGGTTAAAGAGGAAGCATCGTTTCACTACGGGCAATTTTCCCCAAAATAGCCTGTTTTCAGACCTTCATAATAGGGAAAGTATAACAGTTAGGAAAACAAATTAAAGACAGTATTACTCGCCAACTCCTCTACTTGCCAATGAAACTATCCCCATGTCTGCAGGTTGTCCTGTTGATGGGTAATGAAGTGAACACAATGAGTAACTTTGGGGCTTGAGGCCACCTGTCTCCATAGCACAGTGCGTGGCCCGGACTTGGGCTCGCAGCATCACAGAATGGCCAGCGTTTGTCATACCAACTGGCCTAGCTGGGGTTATGCTTGTAACGCTGGCCTTCCCCCCACCTCATGAATTTGCCATTTTCTTGCACATATAATTCACTTTTCATACTCAGAGCTATTGGCTTAAACTACACCCTGTACATGTGGCTAGTCTTTGTTTTCCGGCCCTAACAGAGTGGCACTTTGCCCCGTGGGTGTGTGATAGAACTCACATAGATGCAATGGAAAAGGTAAAAAAATAAATATGTACATATTGTCCTACAATTGTCCAAGAACTCTTCACTCTGTGCTCACTTTGAGATCAATCATTCTTTTCGATAAATAGTACAGCATACAGTAACTTAGGCTATACCAAGAGGTAGACACTTGCACTAGTATAATTTAGGCTATACCAAGAGGTAGACACTTGCACTAAATGTTATGCAGTTGGCAATTTTTGGGGGGTACGGTGAAAATACTTACTTTACTGCTTACGGTCAATATCACTTATTTTACTTGCACGTGGTATCACATTTACAGTTCATTTTACATATTTAGCATAACAAATTCATGGTCATATTCTTTCTTTGTTTAAATAACAGAACAGAGGAAGGAAAAACAAATGAGTAAAATAAAAATGATCCATACACCAGATTACTGGCATCCTCCATTCATAAGAAATCTGTAACAGTTGGGCATGAACAGCTGTAGGTTGAAGTGTGGGGGGAAACAACTCCTGTTAAGTGAGTTCTAGAAAGATGCAGTTCAGAGAATAAAAGAATTCTGATAAGGAGAATTTCTGCAGTATGGCAGTGTGACATTCCAGTCATGAGCGCTACAAGATGTCTGTGTGGCAGGAGAGAAGGCATGGAGAGGTGGCACAATGGATGCAACTTCGTCTGAGCATTTGCCATAAAATATTCTGTACAATAATGCAAAGGACGCAAAATTCCTTCTTAATTGTAAGGGAGGTAGATTATTTGTAACAGCAGAGTTATTAATATCTCCAACAACTTTTTTCTGAATTTTATCTAGTTGGTTTAGTGCAACCTCTCCACATCCATTCCACAAGGGTGAGCAATATTCTAGCTGAGAGCGCAATGACTCTTATAAATTATAGTTAACTGCTCGTCAGTGAAGAAGTTACGGACTCTGTACAATAATCCAAGTTTCTTTGAGGCGATTTTAGCAAGTGATCTGACTTGAGAGGTCCGGCTGAGGGCATTGTTAAGTGAAAAACCGAGAATTTCAATAATTTTGGAGATGGGAATATTAGTAGCATTAAAGTTAATATACGAATCTGGTAAATTCTGTATATTTGTATATAGTATATATTTGGTTTTGCTAGCATTAAATGAGACAAGGTTATTTTGTCCCCATTCAGTGATCTTTCATAAGTCTTGATTTATGGAGATGGCTGGACTGAGTTGAGAGATAAAGATTTTAACCCGCCGATTCCCACCGACGTACGGTGCACGTCGCTACTTTTTTTCCGCGGACAGACCCAACGACGTGCATTGTAAGTCACTCAATTGCAAGGCCCATTGTGTGCACATTTTTCAACATTCGCGGGTGATTTTTGGTAGCCATATGTGGGAGACATTCCTCTACCTGCTGTCAAGCGGGGATACTGCCTGGCCCCACCTAACCCTCCCTTCCCCCCCTCCACTGGGCAATTCACCTGTTAGCAGCAACCTGGCCAGTAAAGGTATGTTGCCCCATGGTCTCTCCAGTGACGAAATTCACGGTAAAAGTGATTCCTGAGGTGGAGGATAAAGAAACAAAGCTAGAGGTAGAAACAAACAGAAGTGATGAGGTGGTAATGTAAAGGAAGGTGCCATATACTGGGGTTTGGTGAGTGAACAATGCTTATAAATGCCTATATTGCTGTGTGAAAACCAATATAGACTTGTACTACACATAAATTCGTACCAAATAAATGAAATAAATATGTAATTTAAAGTGGCTTGAATTAGTTAACCCTTCCATAATTCATTTTCTTTAGCCAGGTACCCTGAAAAAGAAGGAAAATGCAAGGTTGAGTGACACCTGTATCAACATTTCTAACCGCAGGATCGCGATTTCTCTATGAATTTTCGATGTTTCTCACCAAAAGCGAGGGTTTCAGCCAAAAAACAAAAAGTTGAAAATCGGTCGGGACCTGGGGGTAGCTTGGGTAAAAAAACGACCGGGACTGGACAGGTTAAAGAATTCTTCTTTTCACAGGAAGGCACCCTAGTTTTAGTATTTCACTATGCTATGCATGTAACAATCGAATGCTAACTCTTCCTTTGTGCATAATTATACTCCCACAAAAAGATCATAAACTAGAAAACAATTTTTTGTTCTAAAATGATTGTAAAGAAGTAGGACATGAAGAGTGCACAGATAAGAGATGAAAATGCACAGAAACAAGAGAGCATTCAGGATGGGAAAAGATTTGGAGGCCTCTACCAATTAATACATTCCACCAGCTACAAGTTTCTGGCTAAAGTGTGGAAGGTAGTAATGGATATAGGTCTCCAAATCTCTTCCCATCCTGAATGTTGTCTTGTTTCTGTTTTTTTTTTCCCATCTCTTATATGCGCATTTTTGCCATTCCTACTTTTTTTTACAGTCATTTTAGAAGAAAATACTTGCTTTCTAGTATCAACTAGGAATAGGGTTAGCACCAGAACTGATCCTTGTGGCACACCGGGATTAATTGAGTGGAAATTAGAATATACATCATCTACTTTTACTCCTATTTTTCCGTCTCTGAGATATGAAGAGAGCAGAGGAACAAAAGACGTTAGTCCATAGCAAGGTAGTTTACACAGCAGCGAATGGTGCCACACTGTGTCATAAGCTTTAGAAACATCATGGGCTAATGCTTGAGTTTCTCCATGTTGGTCGAATTAATTGATGGATGGTGTGAGTCAGAAGATTGAGAATATTAATGGTGGATCTTTCTTGGTGAAAACCATAGTGTCTGTCACTAGATGAGTTGTTGGATTCAAGGTGTTTAACTATGTGCTTATTAATTACAATTTCAAATACTTTACCAAGAGGAGATTTGATAGCTATTGGTCTGTAATCTGAGGGGTCAGAGGAATTTCCTTTCTTTGGAATTGGGTGGGCATTGGCTTCTTTCCATGAATTAGGGAATGAAGAAGTATGTATGCATATTCTGAATAATTAAGCAAGAACAGGGGCAAGTCCTGCGGAACACTTTTTCAAAACAATTGGAGGAATTCCATATGGGCCTGGGACCGTACTTATAGAACACTAAGACCGCGGTATAAGGCGAAAGTCTATCCTAAATTCACAGAAGCGAGTCTTAATTCCTTTTGTTCAACCTGAGTCATAGCTTAAGACACCTCCCGAGTTGGTACTGCGCTTCGGACGCGCCTATTGACTCAATCATAACGGTAAACATGGCTGCCGCACCACAACAACAAATTCGCTACCGTCACCCAAGACGTTTTCGTGACAGGAAAGATATGCTTAACGAGATAAGTGATGCAGAACTGGTAAAGAGATACCGCTTGGACTGCGCAAGCATACTTTTTGCGACAGATTTGTTGCGGGAGATCCTAACAAGGCCAACGGCAAGAAACAAGGCTCTCATGCCACAGACAAAGTTACTTTAATGTTGCGTTACCTTGCAACTGGAAAAATGCAACTTTGTAGTGGTGACGGCCACTTGTGCGTTTCTCTATTGTACTGTTATACTCCTCCATGCTGCTGCTGGTAGTGGTGTTGTTGGTGAGGCAATATGTCCTTGTCCACAGTATGACAAGGTGATAAATAAATAATTCCTAAAACTTGACATTAATCAGTTAACTTTTCATTTAAGAAAAATATCATAGTAATTTTAGATTTTTTGTTAAACATTTTCTCTGCTGTTTTTTCTTCTTCAGTTTTCAGCACTCCCAAGTGCTACATATAGCAAACCGCTATCTCAGCAGCTTGTGATTTCGACCTAACAATGTCTCGACTTTGTTATGATGAACTGCTCCTTAAGTCTCACATATCAGATGTTCATCTAACTATGATGTAGGTTTTATAAGTATGACCTGTAGAGCTTTGTTGGTTGGTAAATCGTCTAGGATGTATTTTACGAATCTAGTCTGCATTTTAAGTGGAACAGTTTCAGGAGAGTCAACTTCTAGTACAGTTCCACCCAGAAAGGTAATTTTCTTCAGGTGCTACTCATGTTTCCTGTCATTATTGCTACACAGATTCAAGATATTTTCAGTAACAACTTTACATATCAGCTTTGCACTTACATTATCACTTAAAAACTACTTACAAATAACACATGAAGAGCACTTCCTACTCATCTATTTACAGTCTTCCATGCACCTGTCCTTAGAACTGGTTCTCTATGTGATACTCAAAGAAGCATTCGGGACGATGCGGCACTTTGTACTTAAGGCATTCATAGTGAGTTTCCTTGCGTGCCTTTGCCTGACATTTTATAGTACAGCAGACGTGGCATTGCATACAAATCACACATCCAGTAGGTGATCGCCGCAGGTGCACGAGACGGTGACTTGCGAGTTACTGTGTGCCGCCCAAGCGGTCTACCGTCGGCCTATGATACATTGTCTTCTTTGGACCTGCAACCTGAACAGTCGCATACTTTGCAAGAAGCTTGCTTGAAAGTTCTTTCTCAAACTCGCCCAGAGAAAGACTCTTCCTAACAAACTCGCTGAAAAGTATGTAACTGTTCGAGATGGAGATATCAAGAAGGTGTAAGAATGCCTTCTTGTACCACCGGCATGATTTATGGAGGCAATCAATCTTACCGATCTGCATGTCAGACTTATCAACGAGCCGCATGTTGATGTTGTAGTCATTTACGACATCTGGCATGAGCATGGATTGCCCGGTCCTGAAGTCTGTCTTGCCTGTGTCCTGCATAACCTCCTGGTGAACTGTGGTCAAGATGTTCACCTTTTGCTTATTGTGCCAACGAATGGCCAAAATGTTACCACATTTCTGGGTTAGCAGTGCACCTTTCTCAGTCTCCACCGAGAATGCTGGAAAGTTTCTCCTAGTGGCACAGACAACCCCAAATGTTCCAGCACCATGCCCAAGTAAATACTTCGTCAACGACGGGGATGTGCAATATTTAACCATGAACAGGATGTGGTTTTTGTCTAAGTATGTGTCAACATAGGGCAGTAGTTAAGGGTATATAATTATTATCCCTATCAAATTCATTTTCTAGACGAGACCTTCTCTGTTCCCATCACCAATCCATCTTCATTCCAGCTTCAGTAGACACTCAGGTATTTTTATTCAGCTTCGTTTCATGTTCTCGGTTTATCCCTCAGTGTTATATGCTCTTATGTGCCTAACATTTTCAGCCGTGGTATACACACACACACACACACACAC
>JAGKTI010019549.1:0-16915 GCA_018397915.1 Birgus latro | reverse complement strand
GGTATGATCCATTCCACCCGACCGTCACGAAAGTGACAACCCGCGGTTAAGGGGTTAATGCATCAAAGACTCAGTTTTTACACTTATCAACCCGTCACAATCTTCCACAGGAGTACCCACTAATGTTTAATAATATCCAGCTCAATCCTGCATCATCCTGGAATATGCTTGGGGTTTCATTCACTCGGGACTTATCTTGGAGAGATCATGTTGCAGCTCTTGTAAAATCTGCTTCCAAGAAATTAGGTGTGCTAAGGTGACTCCATCCCTTCTTTACTCCTGCACAGTTGTTGACTTTATACACGGGTTTTATTCGCCCCTGTTTAGAATACAACTCTCACATGTGAGGATGCTCTCCACATACAGCTCTTCTCAATAGGGTGGAATCAAAGGCTTTACGTCTCATCAACTCTCCTCCTCTAACTGGCTTCCATCAGCCTCTTTCTCTTCACCACACTGTTGCATCTTTATCTCTTTTCCATCGGTACTTCAATGGTCACTGCTCCTCTGAACTGTCTGCTTGCATCCCTCCACCTCTTCTCATCCCTTTTCTGTACAACTCTCTAATGCAAGAGTTAACAATTACTCCCAGTCCTTCATTTATGTGACAAGTCAACTCTGGAACTGTCTCCCTTTGTCTGTATTTCCTACTTCCTATGATCTATGATCTCCAGTCTTTCAAACGCTGAAATAAAAAAAAGGATTTATACAGTAGACATCATCATCGGTAGCATGAGTATCCTTTCCTCATGCATACCCTTTCGTCTGTCTCCTCCCATCTCACTGTTTCTCGTTCTGTCTCTTTCTTCCTCTGTCTTTTCCTCGCTCTGTCCCTTCTCTGTACGTGTTCCTTCTTCCTGCTGTGCTATATTTAATCTCAGTCTTTTGCTTTTGAACTCTCTATCTCCCTCATGTCTCCCTCTCACTATCTTTCTCCATATCTCCTTTACCCTACCTTCGTAGTCGTCTCTCCCTCACTCTACTATCTCCATATCTCCATCCTATCTCCTCTGTGTTTCTCTCATCCTCCTTTCTCCGTCTTTCCTTCTCTCTGTCACTTCCTCCATCTGTTGCCCTCTCACTCCAGAACCATCTTCACAGTATCTCTCCTTCATTCAGTCTCCTCTGTCTAGCTCTTCCAAAGCTTTGACATCATCCAGCTATATTTTCTTGATGATTTCATCTTACTGTTTAAGATACACACTCTATAATACATGAGGCAGTGAACAAAGAAAGTTATAACAAGTGGCATATATACATGCCTGGCTGTATCTGCTGAAAAGTATTTTGACTATATTTTTTCCCAGACTATAATCCTCGCTGTCAATGAAAACGAATAGTTTTTCCACCTTCTGAAACTTTTCATACAATTTCTCACCTGGGTTCATCAACTTTCCTTGTTCCTTGTTACCTGATACCTGGGAGCCAAGTAATGCTGATTACAAATCCGTGCAATATCATCACTGATCTTGTATTTTCTTCCACACAGACGTATCTATTTCTGGTGAAGTTCTCAGTTCTGGGGGTGCGATTAAGTGAAATTTCATCTTTTTGTGCGTGCACTGAGCTCGCGATAAGAACATTTGTCAGGCATATTTCAAACAAAACAGAGAATTAATGATAGATCATGGGGTTGACCTTGATTGATTGAAAACCAACACTGAACTGGGAGTATGGTCCTGCTGACGTCATGCGCGCGGCTGTACCCTTTTTGTCTGCAAGTGAGTACGTCACCTCTGCTTTATGCCATGTCTTAACGTTGGACGAACCCTGAGTCTCGCTTCCTCTGGTCAATTACATTTTTGGAGCAAGTGTGACCGCACCCTACCACCACCACATGTAAAGCATAGTACTACAGGGTGGGCAACTTTGACTTTCTCAGTTCTTGCTAAAACGTTCTCCTTACTGATGTTTATTTCATGATCTCTGCACAGCTTCACTGAGCAGATATCAGTTAAACAGGCACTTTACGGGTCAGCCAATAATTATGTGACGTAGTAGTTGTTTCCAGCGTCAGGAGACAGAATTTAGTGTGTTGCCAGCTTCATTGGCTGTGGTAACTTCTCAGAGTATTGGCATCAGTTTTATGTAATTCACCCAGAGTCTTAAAGAAAAACCAGCATAATATCACTTTGTTGTTTCCAAACCCCAGGGAAAAACTTCCTTGAGGAAAAAAGAAAAAAAAAACAAGGTTGGCGTATTTGAATCTTGGAAGCGTCAGTATCGTTTCATTATGGTCTGTAAGAGCAACACCACGACTGTACAGTATTACAAGATGGCCAGCTATGACTGTAGTTCTTTCTTACACTGTTTCTTCGCTGATTAGGATTTTTCATCATTCGTCTGAGTAGCATTCAGATGATGATGATAATGAACTCTTCTGCTTTTCTCCCCCAGTCAGTGGAATCCTGGATTTATCGAAAGGTGCTCTAATAGATTATTTAACTGACAGATTAAAACAATTAAACATTTAATATTTAGTTCATCCGCGTACTCAACACAGCAACAAACCTCCTTGCTAGTTGAATCCCACTCATTATTGATCATCTGGCTAGCAGAGACTGCTGATATGTCAGCCAATTTCTGCCCATGTACGTCAGCAAGGTCTTTTAACCTCAGTAAGAGTACCTTGACGTTAGTAAGAATAAAATGAAAAAAAGAAAAAGTCTGGTGAAGGGGTTTAAGAGAACACGAACCCAACGCAATATATCCATAATCACAGCCACTGATTTGGTTGAAGAGAGCACGAGAAACTGAGACGCCAATACAGTAAGAAATGGTGATGAGCCCGGTTATATATTTGCTGAAGACAGGAGGATAGTTGTGGGAATGTGGCAAGGAACAAGAAGATGCGTGTGTTCTTACCTAATTGTTCTTACCTATTAGTATCTTTACAGGAATGAGTCAGGTTCATACTGTCCCGTGTCTTAAACCATTTTCATCATACATCTACTTAAATTTATGAATTGTTTTAGCACACACTATTTCATTCGGTAGTGCATTCCAGTGATCAATTGCCCTATTTGGGAAATTAAATTTCCTTACGTCTTTTTCACCTCTCATTTTATGCAGTTTTTAGCAGTGTCCTCTTGCTGATGCTTCCCCTTAGGTTACATATTCATTTATGCCTATTTTCTCCTTCCCTGATGTGCATTGAAATAGTATAATCAGTCTCCTCTTTTCTTTCTCTCCTGTAGTGTTGGCAGATTCAGTTTTTCTAGTCTTTCTTCATAGCTTGGATCACTTAAGCTTGGTACCCATATTGTAGTGGCCTTTTGAACTTTTTCAATCTTATCTATGTGTTTCTTGAAATGAGGATTCCAGACTACTGATGCATACTCCAGGGTTGGTCTGATGAAGGATGTTATTATTTTCCTCAGCATGTCTTCATTTATGTATGTGAATGCTATTCTCATATTTGCAAGCAGTGTATACATGTTCCGTACCATCTCATTTATGTGGTCAGCCGGAGATAGTGTGTTATTGATAATCACACCTAGGTCCTTCTCTCTTTCTGATATGTGTAGGGTTTTACTTCCTAGCTTATAATCCCAATCTGGCCTTTTCCCACTTTTACCAAACTTGATTACATGACACTTGTCCACATTGAATTCCATTTGCCATTTATTACTCCATTCATGAAGTTTATTTAATTCTTCTTGTAGTTCTTTACCAGAGTCTGTGTTAGTAATTATCCTTTGTATTTTTACATCATCCGCAAACATACTTAAAGAGCTTTCATTTCCAATATTACTAGCTATGTCATGTATATACACTAAAAACATAATTGGTGCCAGCACTGAGCCCTGTGGAACTCTGCTAGTCACTTCCTTCCATGATGAGTAGTTTCCTCTAAGTACTCATTTCCCCTTTCCTGAGAAAATCTTGCATCCAGCAGTACAGTTTGCCTCGGATTCCTTCTTGATGGTACAGTTTCCATAAGAGTCTTTGGTGCGGTAATCTGTCGAACGCTTTCTTGAAATCTAGATAGATACTGTCCACCCATCCTTCTCTTTTCTGTAGCGTTTCTGCAATTCTGTCATAGTAGCTTAATAGATTAGTAACACACGATTTTCCCTTTCTGAAACCAAATTGCCTTTCTGTTATCATATTGTGTTCTATTAGATGGTTTACCCAAACTTTCTTATCAGCTTTTCCAGTATCTTACTTTCATCACTGGTTAGTGATACCGGCTGGTAGTTGAGTGGATTTTGTCTATTCCCTTTCTTGAATAAGGGGACAATGTTTGCTTTCTTCCAAATATCAGGTGGTTTACCATGACCCAAGGATTCATTAAATATTAAATATAATGGTCTACTTAACTCCTTTGCACATTCGTGACCCAACATGAAATTTCGTCTGGACCATTTGCTTTTCCTTTGTCTAATTTACTTAACTACTCCTGTATTTCATTTTCTGATATTTGTGTATCTGGTAATATGTTTGGGCATGCATGTTCCATATCATCCCACTCAAAATTATTTTCTTCTGTAAAAACTGATTGGAAATTCTCATTTAGCGCCTCACAAATATCTTTCTCTTGTGTATAGAGGATCGCTTCATCCGTAATGGATTGTTTTTTACTTTGGTTTTGCTTGGATGTAGCTGTAAAATAGCTTCGGTTGATCACTACTTTGTTAATGATGAGACTGATGTCCTCCTCAAACTGTTTTTGGGCTTCTCTCCTTATTCTTGTGTATTCGTTTCTTGCCTGTTTATAGTTGTTATATGCTCTCTCACTATTGTGTCTTCTGTATCTGTTCCACAACAAGTCTCTTTTTTCTTTTGATTTTTTACATTCTGTATTAAATCATTTCTGCTTCTTTGCGCCAAGGGATGTAATTTTGGAATCCTATTTCATAAAGTTCACAGAATTTTCTATATATAACATTTAAATCTTGTCCTCTAAGCTCTTTTTCCCAATCTGTTTCTAAGCAGTATTTCTTTAGGTCGTGGTAGTTTCCCTTTTCATAGTTAAGGCTCTTTTTGTAACTTTCATTTCTGTTAACTAAGTCGTACGCACTCCTAGTTGCAATTTAATACTGCATGGCCGCTTTTGCCGAATGGAGGGTGATACATAATACTGTCAGTATCATTTTCTTGCCTAGTAAATGTAAGAGCCAGTACCGATGGTACATCTAGTCCTCGTTTTCTGGTGTTTTGTTTTACATGTTGCATTAGGAAATACTCCTGCGCAATGTCCTGGAGCTTTTGGTCCCAACAGCTTTCCTGGCTTTTTATATCTAGAGTATTCCAATTTATATTTGTATTGAAATCTCCAGATATTATAATTCTTTCAGATTTCTCCTCCATTCTATATAGTAATGCTCTTAAACTTTGAACTGTACTCTCTGCCAGGTCTCCATATTCGCCTTTTTCCCAAATGTTTGATCCGGATGGCACGTATAAATTTGCCACAATTATTTTCCCTTCAGACATACAGTACTAATCTCTACTGCGATCAAGTCTACATGTGAGGGTATATCTAGTTCTATTTCTTTGACTTGCAGATTGTTCTTTGTTGCAGATTTTTCGTTGTTAATATAATTCCTCCTCCTTTTTTTAAGCTCCTACCACTTCTCCATATATTATATTCCTCTAGGTTTAGGGTATCGTTTGATATCCTTGTTGTTAGTTTTGTTTCAGCTAGGCAGACAATATGTGGTTCCTTTTCTTTAATATAATCATTCATCTCTAGTAATTTAGATACCATTTAAGTACATCAGCTTGATCATATTGTTTACATGCTTGTCATTACTTGGGTCTACTACCTTGCTCCTTTTCATTCCCTCCTGTTTATGTACCTCTTTCGTACCTGCAATCCGATTAATTTGTAAAAAAATAAAAATGTGTTCTTCTCTTCCTCTGATCTTTCCACATTCTTTGTTTTGGCCTCCTCCCTCTTCTTTTTTAGTAATCCCAGTTCCTCTTGAGTTAGGCATCTTTTTATCCATACATTTTTGAAATCCTCTTTTTCCATAAGTTTGTTTGCATTTTTCAGTATTTCCTCCACAGTGTCTACACTCTAGAAGGTTACTTTCAGAGGCCTTGATTTACTTCTCTCGTATTTCCCTAGCCTTTTGTGTTCCTCTATGTCTTTGCTACAGATTTCCTCTGATACTTCCTTCAATATGTTCATTACATTTGCCATCTCCTTTGGGTTTCTCGAAATCTTATTTTTTATTTCCTCCAGTATGTGTGTGTGTGTGTGTGTGTGTGTGTGTGTGTGTGTGTGTTTGTGTGTGTTTGTGTGTGTGTGTGTTTTGCATCATAATAAAAAGAATACTTTTTCGTTGGCCAAGTCTTAAATATCGGTAATACTGTTTGTAAATCAGACGCTATGTGTGCACTGCTGTAGGTGTATCAAGAGTGTGTCCGTAACTCTTTGAGTCCTGGGACGTCTTTAACTATATCCATGCCACTTACTGATGAGTTAATTCACCATAGGATAAACTTTGTGAGCTGGAAAGGTCAGGTGCAGCCATAATAAGTCCTTTAATTACCTACGCCAACAAGGAGAGACGGAGGTCGGTTTAGACATAACAGAGGTGTATGGTATGTACGAGGACTGCTGCCTTGATAGCAGGCTGTGAAGCCTATGCCCAGAGTCGGACACATCAAAAAAAATAATAATAATAATACTGGCGTTGGCGGAGATATGCGCTCTCTGTGAGCCTTCTAGTCTCTTTTAAAGTGACTTCCTATTACCTCATCTTTACCAGTATATGCTTGTATCAGTATCTGGTAGGTTAAACATGTCAGGCTTTTGTTACTAACTCTCACCTTAGTAAAGGTAAGTTGACCGAATTTTTTACTTTGCCATGTGGCCCTGACATTCCACCGATTGTTCTCAAAATCGAAATATTTCATTCTTACCTGACACTTATTCCTTCCACTGTCAGGCTCAAATGTAATAAAAACTGTGTAAGTTTACAATGCACTAAAACCTTGTCCTTTAATCTATTGTTCTGAAAATTATAGCCGATGAGATGCCGTGTTACCAGTTTCAATGGTGTTTTCTTCTTCGAGTGTTGATCTGTTGAACTTTCTGTCTGATGACGTACACATTGTCCCTAATGTCAGCATCTTCAAAGCTGGGCTGAACATGTGCTTGGTTCATTTTGACAAATGGGTAGGAATGAGCTGGAGGGAAAAGCTTTAGAGGCAGCACATAGATGTTCAAATCAAGTCACAAATCAAAGAGATGTTTTGTGTGTGTGTGTGTGTGTGTGTGTGTGTGTGTTGGTCAATCACTGCTGCAGATGTAGCTTTGACCTCACCAAATGGGATGGGAAGAAGGAGCAATTAGGCATAGGAAGGAGCAGGGTCAGGTCATGGTAAGACCACCAAGTCAGGTCAGCACAAATGAGAAGGGCAGCCAATCAGCAATAGACACAACAAAGGTCCCAGGGACGTCTTATGTATAAATATATCTGATTTCCTCACGTTTCTAGTCTCTCTGAGGATGGACTCGGTGCAGTCCGAAACGTTAGAGAAATAAAGAACTTAATATGTTAACTGTTTTTCCCTCTCAGCCATTCCAATCCTAGGCCAGTGTTTCTCTAACCTTTTCACTTCATTCCCCACTTGTGAGGATCTTAACATTCTCGTGGTTCCCCCTTCAATCTTCTCTGAAGCCCCTCACAAATAATGATGAAAAAACTGTTTTGGTGCTCTCCATTAATTTTAATGCTTACAAGTATTAATTAGAATTCATATTTTGTTACACATCAGTGGGATGGATGACATTGTTTTCTTTCAGTCCGTCAATTCACTGATAACGCACATCTCATATCTGAGTCCACATCCAGTCCGTTTCAACTTTTGTATGTGTAGAAGGCTGGAGATACGAGATTCACGTAAATATGTTTTGGAAAATGACAAGGAGACTCTAAGTGCGATTGTACAGACACAGTTTGATGTACACTAGCCCGCCATGGCCCCCGTAATATCCTGCCATTGTTCCCAAGGAGACCATGGCTCTGAGTCTGAGAACCAGTGTCCATGGCTGAAGAGTTTTTTGGTTCAGCATTCATCGTTCCACCTTCATTTCTCTATTCTTTCTTTACTCCGAGACTTTTGTTAGTCTATCTTCTTATTATCACTTTTTTCATTTTCTTTTCATTCGGTGCTATAGGTGCTTCGGGATTACGTGACTATGCCAGTAATGTGACTATGTCAGTTACTTATAGCGCTTGCACTCATCTGATCCAATCCATTGTTCTCAGCTCAATAATACTAATCGACTTTCCTCTTCTTTGCCTGAACTTCAACTCTTCCACAAAGTTTGGTCCAAATCCAATCAAACTTAGTCATGGGGTGCAGCCTTTGGCCCTGTCCTATGACCTCAACCTCAAAATCGATTCCCTTCATCCTTGTCCTCGCAGCCATTCCACTTAGTTTGGCTTATATCGCATCAAAAGAGTATATAAGTTGACCTTCGATGTTACCCCGACCTGAGACATACTCTTTACAAAAACATTTGGTCAACTCCTGGGAAGATCCTCAACCTATCTATCCATTTATCTATTGCAAGACACCTTAATCCCGTAAGGAGTGACCACAAACATATCGCATCCATGTCGCTCTGTTCCGCGCCATATCACTGCCCTGCTCCCAGCTCACACACCCCTCTCTCATATACCTCTCAGCTCCATCCCTCCATCTTATCCTTGGTCTCCCCCTCCACCTCAGTCACACTCTTTTCTCGTCAGTCTCTCACTCTCCATCCTCTCCACATGCCCAAACCACATCAATGTGTTTTTCCTAACGCTTCCTATCACATCCACATCACAACGCTCCTCCACTTCCTTATTTGTCAGTCTGTCTCTCCATGTGACTCCACATGCTCATCTCAAATAACTCATTTCCACTGCTCCCTCTCTTGACTTCCCTCCCTCCAACAGGGTTCAAGCTTCACTTCCATATGTTAGAGTTGGTATCACAATACTGTCATGTAGCAGCTTTTTCACTTCCATGCTTACATCCCTGTTCCTTATCACTGCTTTCAAGGAAACAGCAACCTTTCTTCCCTGCTGCACCCTTTCAAGCGCTTCACCCTCTAAACTTTCATCCTTACTCATCACACTACCCAAGTACTTAAAAGAACTCACATTCTGCATATCCTCCCCATCCAGTCTCACTGTATATTCACTGACTTCAATTCTCTCGAAGACCATCACTTTACTCTTCCCTACATTCACCTTTAGATTCCGTTTCTTTTATCTATCTATTGCCAGACGCCTCAATCCCGCAAGGGGTGACCACAAACAAATCGCCTCCATGTCGCTCTGTTCCCCGCCATTTCACTACCCCGCTCCCAACTCACACCCCTCTCTCTCATGTACCTCTCCACTCCATCCCTCCATCTCCTCCTTGGCCTCCCCCTCCCTCTCCCCCCCTCCACCTCATTCACATACACTCTCCTCGTCAGTCTTTCACTCTCCATCCTCTCCACATGCCCAAACCACCTTAACGTTTTTCTCCTAACGCTTCCCATCACGTCCTCAACCACACCACAACGTTCCTTCACTCCTCATTTGTTAGTCTGTCTCTCCATGTGACTCCACATGCTCATCTCAAATAACTCATTTCCACTGCTCGCACTCTTGACTTCTGTCCTTCCAACAGGGTCCAAGCTTCACATCCATATATTAGAGTTGGTATCACAATACTGTCATGTAACAACCTTTTCACTTCCATGCTCACTTCCCTGTTTCTTATCACTGCTTTCAAGGAACCAGCAACCTTCCTTCCCTGCTGCACCCTTTCAAGCACTTCACCCTCCAGACTTCAATCTTTGCTCATCACACTACCCAAATAATTAAATGCAATCACATTCTCCACACACCCAAACTCATCTACCAAGCCTTGCAGCTTCCCTTCGTCTTCACTTAACAACACAGTATCATCTGCAAACAACAGTACAGGGAGTTTCCAAACACTGCCCTCTTTCACTAGGACCGCTCCAACATCCACTGCCATACCTTGTATCTCTTTTATAACCCCATCCATATACAGATTGAACAACCAGGGAGACATGACACATCCTTGTTTCAATTCAACCTTCAAATGGAAAAATTCACTCGTTCACCATCCACACGTACTGTGCAGCCTTAGCACCCTCATACATACTCTTCACGGCCTTCAACAACTTCCCATCTGCTCCATATATTCTTATTACTCTCCACAATCCTTGCCTATTCACCCTGTCATATGCTTTCTCCAAATCCATGAAGGCTGCATACTACTTCTTTCTCTTCTCTAGAAACTTTTCCACTAACGATCTAAGAATGAATATCTGATTTCTACAACCTCTTCCCTTCCTAAAACCTCCCTGTTCTTCTCCAACTAATTCGTCTGTTATTTCCTAAACTCTGTCAATAAGTATCCTATCATAAACTTTTCCTATTACACTAAGGAGGCAAACGCCCCTATGATTACCACACACTTCTTTTCTCCTTTTCCTTTTTACAGGGAAATAATTACACCTAACTTCCAATCCTCCAGGACTCTACCTTCCTCCCAGGCCAATCTGCACACCTTCCACATCCATTCTATTTCTATCTCTCCCCCATGCTTCAGCATTTCACCACACACTCCATCAATTCCTGGGTCTTTCCCCCTTTTAACTTTCTCCATTGCTTCTACAACTTCCATACTACAGATTTCTTCCTCTCTTCCCACATCCCTCCTTCTCCCCGCCATTCCCCAGCCACTTATACTTACATTACTTTCATTCTCTATCTTCAACAATTCATTAAAGTGTTCTCTCCATCTGTTCACTTTTTCTCCCTTCTCTACTAGTAATCTACCATTTTTATCTTTCACTTCCCAACTAACTTCTTTGGCACCCTGTCTAACTCTCTTTACCTCTTTCCTCAACGCATCCATCAAATTTGGCTCAAACTGGATAAAGAGTTAGTCAATATATTCACACACCAACAGCTGGAATGACACACACACACACACACACACACACACACACACACACACACACACACACACAAACAGACACACACACACACACACACACGCACACACACACACACACACACAGTGTAAAATAATACCTCAATCCCGCTATCGCACAGGTGGGTGTAATAAAGTGGTTAACAAAGCGTTAACATATCTCTGTCACACCCTCTATCTGTCTATTGCCAGACGTCTCAATCCCGCAGAGTGTGGCCACGAACAGATCGCCTCCATATCGCCCTGTCCCCCGCCATTTCACTGCCCCGCTCCCAGCTCACATCCACGTCTCTCATATACCTCTCCACTCCATCCCTCCATCTCATCCTTGGCCTCTCATTCCCTCTTCCCCACTACACCTCACTAACATACACTCCCATTCTCAGTCTCTCACTCTCCATCCTCTGCACATGGCCAAACCACCTCAGTGTGTTTCTCATAATGCTTCCTATCACATCCACATCCACACCACAACGTTCCCTCACTTCCCCATTTGTCAGTCTATCTCTTTATGTGACTCCACAGGTTCCTCTCAAATAACTCATTTCCGCCGCTCTTACTCGACTTCTGTCCCTCCAGCAAGGCCCAAGCTTCACTTCCATACGCTAGAGTTGGTATCACAATACTGTCATGTAACTTTTTTACTTTCATGCTCAATCCCCTGTTGCTTATCACTGCTTTAAAAGAAACCAGCAACCTTTCTTCTTTATTGTACCCTTTCAAGTACTTCACCCTCTAAGCTTCCATCCTTACTCATCACACTACCCAAGTACTTAAACACACTCACCTTTTCCATTACCTCCTCATCCAGCCTCATTCAATTTTCCTAATCATAAAATTAATATATTCACGTAAGGTATGTGATGTAGTCAGACAAGGTCGGTATAAAAACTACGTACAAACAAGTAATAATTTTTTTCACACAAAACTCTCGATAAAACTGAGAACAAGCTTCCTGAACCGATGCCAAGACGGCGTTGTGCACTGAAGTAACCAGGTAACACAAACAGGTATTATTCCGGTATCGTTTTATGTATTACTGATGTAAATATGGCGAAGGTGACTCGTACTCTCCTCGGTAAAGGAAGCTCCCTAACAATACCTCCTTGGCGATTTATTTCTGAATATGGGCGGTTGATATCCACTTGTACACTATTTCTGCAAAGTATGGTGATATTAGATGGATTTATGGAATATCGAAGAAGAGTGCAAGGTGTAGTAAAAATAAATAAATAAATAAATAAATCGATTACAAGAAAGGGAGCTTCCTTAACCGACGAGAATACGGGCCCGTGTACCTGGATTAGTCTGTATTAAGTAAACTACAGAACCAAACCTTCTCCTCGGAAAGGCAGTGATAATATTAAAAAGATATAAGCCGCAAACAAGAAATATTTAAGGAATTATATGATGATTAAATCGCTCAGGATAATATGCTACAGTCTGTGAGGACGAAAGGATGATTCTACACTGTGTGTGTGTGTGTGTGTGTGTGTGTGTGTGTGTGTGTGTGTGCAATTAGTGGACGGTAGAAACCCTCTCAAATATTACTACTACTACTACTACAATGATACGATAATAATCCAAGAATACGGTGTCCTATGTTAGAAGGGCGGTGTGATCTGTGAGGGGAGTATCAGGCTGTCAGCGTGTAGTGCGGGTGAGGGTGTTGGGGTGGATGAGGGTGTTGGGGTGGGTGAGGGTGTTGGGGTGGATGAGGGTGTTGGGGTGTGAGGGTGGTGGTGGAGGGGGTGTGTGCGGTGCAATAAATAGGGGCGTGTCGGTGTGTCCGCGTCACTGGCAGCCTGACCCTGAGTGGCCGACTGCCTCACCCGCCGCTGCCTGACCATCGCCTCTCCGCTGGTAAGTGTGGCTGACGGTGGTAGTGTGGTGCTGGTGTGGCTGGCAGTGTTAGTGTGGTGCTGGTGTGACTGACGGTGTTAATGTTGTGTTGATGTTGTGTTGATGTGGCTGACGGGAAGGCATCCTCGTTTAAGGCTTTCAGTATGCTATGCATGTAACATTCCAAATCTAACACTTCCTTATGCATAATATTTATACTCCCACAAAAAGGTCATAAACTAGAAATCAGAAATTTTCTTCTAAAATGATTGTTAAGTCGTAGGAATTGCAAAAGTGCACATATTAGAGATCAAAAAAAGCACAGAAACAACAGCGCATTCAGGATGGGTGGGATTTGGAGACCTATACTCATTACTACATTCCACCAGCGACAAGTTTGTGGCTAAAGTGTGCAATGAAGCAATGGGTGTAGGTCTCCAAATCTCCTCCCATCCTGAATGCTATCTTGTTTCTGTGCTTTTTTCATCTCTTATATGTGCTCTTTTGCCATTCCTACTTCTTAACAATCATTTTAGAAGGATTTCATTTTTTCTTGAATACATTACCTAGTTATTATCAACTCATCCTGTTTGATCATCCTTTACAATAGACAAATAAGTATTAAAATTAAAAAATAATAAAATAAGGCACAGTTCCTATATTTCCTGATCAGCATTCAGCACCATCATTATATTGAACATCGACAATAATTAAGTACTTGATTTTGGGCCTGTACAATCCGTTCCCCAAGGTCCAGCTGTCTTATGTGCAATAAACTGTTGGTCTGCTGATATTTACCGATGAGATTTTACGAGCTGTCCGTGGATAATGTGATAAATCAGTAATAACGTATAACAACAACCAATTCCCGGCTGTGGAATCGATCTCGTGTCCTGCTAGTCGGCAATTTCTTCATGAATTTGGAAAAACAGTAAAAGAAATAACATTTGTTCTATTAGCCAAATCTCTTGTACTAGCAATGGCTGGCCTGTGAAGTAATATAGAATTACTTTGTTTAATTCTACTAACTTCACTCAGGTTAAAATAACAGTATAGGCTACTGCGGCACACCCCAACACAAGTTTCATCAGTTTTCCAATAACAGCAAAGAGTACAAAGGGGATTGTTATTCCCTCCACTTATGATGTTTCGATTTGTTGGTTATATCCTTCTATAACCTTGAAATCTGTAGCTACATCATGCGAGTAGTGTGTGGTAGGCGATAACCTACAATACATATCAGGGGTTAAGAAGGGTCCTCCCTGTAAGTGGTAACAGGAAAATGAAATTGCACTGACCTTTTTTAGATTTATTCTCATGAATGTGAGACGATGTATATTTTATAAATCAAGTCAGGCCTCTTAGAGTATAATGTCAAAAACTATTATTATTTTTGTTTTGGTGGAGAATACAGAACTTCGTGTTTTATGTCAGTTTATGACGGATAGACTTATCCAGCTTTAAGAAATTCCGTGCAACAAAAGGGTTAATACAGGTGTGTGCACAGATGTTGACCATACAGCGCCGTCCACCTTTCATGAGGACAGTGTTGGCGGAACGTGAGATGATCGTGTGGTTGTGGATGAATGGATTGTCACTCAAAGACGTCGGACAGTGGACGGGAGCCAGCACGACAACTGTGCGTAGGTGGGTGAGGCGTTGGCAGGAGGAAGGCAACCTACGCAGCAGAAGATCACAGAGCAGAATAGATCAAACAAGACGGAGTGAACTGGATCTACAGGCACAAAATAAGCTTCATCATCTGGGATACTACAGATCTCCTAACATGAGTGACTTTCCTCCTAGAATCGGCAAAGCCAATTACTACAATACAGAGTTTAGAGAACACAGTTTGCAAAAGCCATATGTGTTTTACAGTAGTGAGCAAAAACACTGATCATTTCACTACAATTATTACTACCTTCACACCATTTTATTCAGCTTAACTGAAAAGCAAGTCTTTAAATGTATCTTCTTAGCTATCCTTGTCTTATGCCATTGTCGTCATAAACATTGCAAGAGATGACAATACTCTTTCTATTCTAACTTGCCCTAAAATTGCCATCTCTCCATCTTGAATGCTAAGTTGTAATAAAAAGACTACCACTAGAATATGGTCCTAGTCACAAAGAAGTGCTATGGAAACGGTGTAGAGCCACAGCATTATCATTTCTGTCGCCGAACTTTTTTCATTTTTGTTTTGTTTTGTTTATAGAGGATGGACAGAGGAGGGAAAAGCAAATTAACTATTTAAAAAAAATCAATATACGAAATAAGCCGCAAAAGAACAAAATTCTGGATCAGTTTGAGGTAAAAAGAAAGTGAAGGGATTTTGAATTTGGCTCTCCGTTATCTTTTTCATATATTTTTTTTTTCTGTTGGGGGGAACAATGTCGTGGTCTCTTGGCCTTTAGTTCTTTCCTTCTTGTAAAAAAAAAAAAAGTTCCATCTGCGGTTCAATCGATTCATATGGTTTTTATTGATATTTTTCCAATTCGATATGTCTTCCAAGCTGAGTATTTCGTCTGGAGATCTCAAAAGCCTTCAGCAAAATGAAAAGAACTTAGCAAGCTTCGCCTGGTACGATGCTGAAAGGAATAAACAATGCCCCTTTAACTTGGCTTAAAACTTCCATGTCTCCAGCGTGAATGCTGAGTTGTAAGAAGGCATTGATACTAGAATATCATGTAAACTACGAAGAAGTACTATACAGAGGATGTAAACCTATTGTATTGTCTTTTTCATCCATTGAGCAACGTAAAATACGCTTCAGAAAGGTAAAAATCTGAGCCATGTTTTAGTAAAAATATTAAAGTACATTTACCAAAAAGTTACTCACATATTTAAATCCTTTCACGTGAAAGTATCTCATATCGAAATGAGAGATTTTTAGGAATGTTATATTATTATTATTATATGCTACGCTGCCACATGCAGCTTGCGTCATGTGGTGGGGCGGTGGACTGCTGACCCAGAGAATGCGAGATCGATCCCAGGCAAGTGGTGGGAACAGTTTGTGGAACTTGTTTCTCGTCCATTGATTCTTAGTTTATTTATTACATGATCCATTAGCATATAAACAACACCAGCGCTAACACCGTCACACCAGCCCTAATGAGAGAGCCCAATCATAAACCACAATACTCGGTGGGTGAAAGTACCAGTGATGACATGTGAAGGTGATCCATTGTATTTCGTGAAGATAGTATGACTGTTGAACCTCGGGAACGGACAGTGTAGTCAATGGCCACAGCTAAATACATAAAATATTTTGTCCACCAGCTGTCTGTTAATTCATTTGGCCTGGTGCTGTCTAGTTAATTTATCACTCGTTCTTTACCTTTGGAGAAGCCCGGTATAGTGAAGGGGGTTGTGTGAAAGGTATATCTAATCCCTCCAAATGGATGTTCTTCCCGTGATTAGAGAGAGAGAGAGAGAGAGAGAGAGAGAGAGAGAGAAACAGAGAAATAGAGAGACTGTGTGAGTGTGTATGAGAGCGTCATAAAATTTCCCCCCCCTCCCCCACGCGCGAACGAGAGGGCNATCCCCCCCAGATGGATATTTTTCCCGGGAGGAGGGAGAGAGAGAGAGAGAGAGAGAGAGAGAGAGCAAAACTGAAAATTACTGACACTGTTAACCTGTCTAGGCAAGCTTCATAATATTTCCCCTCCAGCTGCCACTCGCCAACGAGGAGGCTACATCTGAAACAATCCAGGGTTGGGATTCTCAGCCATATTTACGATCCATGCCTGGTCGTAACCATGATTTTTTTTTTTTTGGGGGGGGGGCAACAAGAACTGGAGACATCGAACGTTCCTAATGTGTTCTTTCTTTGTCCGTCAATCCAAAACAGATAACAACTGTGGTCATTTTCCTCTCGTCACGAGGAATTGTTTTTGATGCAAGAACGTAAGACAGGGAAAGATTCTGATGTCGTTAACCATCCTGCAAGAAGTAATTTGAGATACTACAGGGAACCCATTATAAATACTCGTACCTTTATGAATGCCATCACGTGACTTAAAATTTGGTAAACCGTTTAAGAATTTTCAAACGGGGGTAAATTTCCTGTGCTGTACTGTAGTTGTAAAAAGGTGTGCAC
>JAGKTI010019547.1:0-16915 GCA_018397915.1 Birgus latro | reverse complement strand
GTGCTACAGTCTCCTCTCCTAAGGAAGAGAAAGTCTGAGCAAAGAGTTGTTCTTTATCAGTAGAAGAAACAGCTACAGAGCCATCACGGTGGAAAAGAGTAGGAAAGGGTATTGAGGTAAAGTTGTAGGAAAGGTTCATGGAAAAGTGCCAGAAGGAGCTGGAAGAATTTGAGTTGGAGAGTTCAGAGCATTTAGTATGAATGAAATTATTTTTTGCAGAGTGAAGAACAGACTTAGCATGATTCCGGGCAGAAACATAAAAGAGATGAGATTCAGGAGTGGGTTGGCTCCAGTACCTTTTGTAGGCCCTCTCTTTGTTGTGGACAGCATTAGAATAACTGTGATTAAACCAAGGTCTTCTTGCATAAGTCACAGGATAAGAGAAAGCTTCGTGCCCGAGGGAATAACCTGTATGTGCAAGGCACACTCAGATGGCTGTCGGTCATGGAAGCAATAATCATTCTACGGAAAATCAAAGATGTACTGCCTGAGGACCTCCCAGTCAGCAGCTCCAGAGTTGCACATGCTTGTCAACACATGCATGAATTGGTCACTTGGCAAGGCTGTGAATTGAACCCACTGGAGTATCAATTGGCAGTTTCAGAGTTACTGACCTTGGCTGCTGATTCATTTATCCAAGTGGAGTCACTTGAGATAGTAGTCATTATAAATAATGCCTTGGCTATCCCAGAAGACAATGGCCATGATTACATGGAGGATCTTGATGCCTTGAATTTCTTGGTCTTTAGAGATCCAAGGTCTTTTCACTTCATGGATTCCTGTTTGCTTTCTGGGTCGTAATAATATAATCAGGTTTCATCGCAGTTTCCTAATCCAAAGTGGAAATCATCTGGGCTGTTCTTAAATCTGGTCATGAGTGACCAGGTGATTGTTATGGGCATTCTTGGGGATTCATCTCACACAAACCTTGGACATGTTCAAATGATGATGGAAGATGTTTTTAATGGATCCATGTGACAAGCACATTGCCTGTTCTGTTTCAGTAATTGATATTTGTCTGTTTTCCAAGACCATTGGTTCATCTTGTCCACATTTTCCTTGGAAGTTGCAGTTGCAGGTGTGCCATGTTGGGGATCAACTTCCATACTGTCTCTACCCAGCTTAAATTGTCTGACCCATTTTGTTTGATAGTGATATAGGATGGGAGTCTCCACAGGCAACATATATGCGTTCATTGATTCTTTGTCATGTGTTGCCCACAAGATTCAAAAACTTAATCACAGCTCTACTCAGCTTTCTCCATTTCTGCGACTGTTGTGAGATACCTATTGGCAAAGGTCACAAGCATTACACCTAAGTGTAGGAAATGTACAACACTATGTATGCTATGGTTCTGTGCATCTCAGATCAGTGGTGCACGTTACAGCATACAAATATTTAAGATATTATTTCAGGAACTGTGTTAGGCTAAAAAATTTTGTACCTCTCCTCGCTCCTTCACACCAACATAATTGGGCAACACTACACAGCTATCGATCAGTTCCCTTGCTGTCCTCAGAAAGGAGGATTGTGGACAGGAAAGGTTCAGCCTGCAGTCCACTAAGTTCACATTCAAATGAGCCGGGGGCCATAACAGTAACAAGAGGGTGCGATGAGTTGATGGTGCATGATAGTGGAAGGATACATAACCTACCCTGTGAAGATGGTGTTTTAGGTTGGCCAGTAAAGGATGTAAAGGAGTACAGTACTAGGAGAAAATGATAATGGGAAGCGACTGAAGGATATATGTCGGGAAAGGAAGTTGTGCATTTGTAACTCGTATTTCAAACACAAAGATGCACATAAATATACGTGGTATAGAGGGAACGGGGATCGTGTTGGAATGAGCCTGATTGATTACGTGCTTGTAGAGAGGTCGATGCAGGGAATGGTTACTCATACGAGGGCTGTGAGAGGACGATATGGAGGTCTGTCATATCATAAGACTGTGGCATGCATGATCAAGTATGAGAGGAGTGAGGTGGACCAGGAGAGAGAGGAGCAGTTAGGGAGAAAGACTGAAAGTCGAGAAGCTGAGGATCGAAGTGGCAGATGTATACAGGACCAAAATAGGGGAGGAGTTAGAATCAGTGAATTGGAATAATATGGATCTGGACAACCCGTGGAATGTACATAGGGTTTGCTTAGTTAGGAATGCTAAAGGGGTGTGTGGTGTGGTAAGAGTGGCAACAAAAGAAAGGTACGACATGTGGGATGAAGAGGTTAAGAGAGCAGTAGAGGGAATGGTACAACGTGGTGGGATGAAGAGGTTAAGAGAGCAGTGGAGGAAAAGAGGAAGAACTGGCTAGAGTGTTACAGGACAAGGGTTCAACTGAAAAAAAAAAAAAAAAGTACTTCGAGAAAGAAGCACGTAAAGAGAGTGAAGAGGAAAAAAAAAATTAGGTGAATGATGATCTAGGAAGAAAGATGAATGCAAATTACTCTGAAAATAGGAAGTTATTCTGGAAAGAGGTGTGGAAATATATAAGTGATGGCGGAAAGAAATGTGAAAGTGTGAAGGATGTAAGTGGTAAATTATTAACCCATGGGGATGAAGTAAGGGCCAGATGACCAGAATATTTTGAAAACCTGATGAATAGGAATGGAGAGAGCAGAGCGCTGTAAACATGATTGGTTTTGGGGGTATGCAGAGAAGGAATGTAGGGCCAGGAAACGTGACACTTGTAGAGGTGAGGAATGCTGTGAAGCGGCTGAAAAGTAGGATGGCAGCTGGGATTGATGAGGTGTATGCGGAGATGATTAAGTGTAGTGGAGAGAGGTGAATGAAGTGCTTGTTGGAGATATGTAAGAAGGCATGGATAAGTGAAACTGTGCCAGCAGAGTGGAAAAACGCTGTGATTGTACCCCCGTACAGTAATAAAGGTGAGTGAAGTGAGTGCAAAAATTCTCATGGCATAAGTTTATTGAGTGTTGCGAGGAAGGTATGTAGAAGAATTATTATAGAGAAAGTAACAGATCTCGGAAGTCTTAGTGAGTGATGAATAGGGTGACTTCAGGAATGACAGAGGACGTGTGCATCAAATAATTGCAGTGAGACAGATAGTGGAGAAGGCTTGTGAGAAGGACTATAAGGTGTTTATGGCATTTATGGATCTGGAAAAAGCATATGACAAACTAGACAGAGAAGGAATGTGGAAGGTTTTGCGCATGTACGGTGTACAACACGGTAAGCTGTTAGGTGCCGTCAAGAGTTTTTATGATGGTAGTGTGAGATGTGTAACGGTAAATAGACATCTAAGTGAATGGTTCAGGATCAATGTGGGCGTGCAACAAGGTTGTGTGATGTCCCCATGGTTGTTCAGTATATATATATATATACTGTATATAGTGGATGGGATGATGAGAAAAGTAAAAACCTGAGTACTGGAGAGAGGGATGGAGTTGGTAATGAATGGTGATGGATGGAATATCTCAAATTTGTTGTATGCTGATGATGCAGTACTAATGCAAATATTGGACAGGAATTTGGTAGATTGGTGCAGTTTTGCCTTGAGAGTAAATGTAGAAAAGAGTAAAGTGATGGTAATCGAGAGAGAGAAGGTGACTCCCAGTGTGATGTTACAGTGAATGGAGAGAGATTGGAACTGAATAGAGAGTTCAAATACCTGGATACAGTGATATAAAAGAGAGGATAATGTGAGAAGTGGAAAAAAGAGTGACACAGGAAGGAAAGTAGCTGGTGCTATGAAGGCCTTGATAAGAGACAGAGGCTTGAGTGTTGCAGCTGCGTGAGGCCTACATGAAGAAGTGTTAGTGCTAACTTTATCATATGGATGTGAGACTATGGTATATGGCATGAAAATGAAGAGCAAGAGTGAAAGCAGTAGAGATGGGACTGCTGAGAGACGTATGTGGAGTACAGAGAGTGGATGGGATATGAAATAATGTGATTCGTGAAAGATGTGGGGTGAGGAAGTCTGTGAACACCAGAATCGAAGAGAGGGTACTGAGATGGTATGGTCATGTGGAGAGAATGGATAACAATAAAGTGGTGAAAAAGGTATATCTGAGCGAATTTGAAGGAGGGGGGAGGCGAGTTAGGCCAAGGAGAAGGTGGAGGGATATGGTAGATGAGTGTGTGAGGAAGAGAAGTAGGGAAGTTGGTGTGGCTAGGGGACTGACAAGAGATCGAGCTGGCTGGGTGAGTGTTGTGAGAAGTGTATGATAAGGATTTGGTACCCCTTTTTAACTTGACAGCGTCTGGATTGACTCTATCCGATACGTTTATGTGAAGTTACAGAATGTGGTGAAAGTATTTGGGCAGGATTCCGGGGGCTTGAATGGTGAGTGAATGGAAGCATGGCCCATTGGATTGGGCAAACTTGAGCTGTCTGGACGTTGCTACTCCTCATCCTACCCTTAGGGGAAAGGAGGTCCGGATGATGATGATGAATAAAAATGGGTGGGTTGGAACAAGAGGAGTGGATAGAATGACCATGGATGATTTTGGATGGTGAGACAGAATAGGATTATATAATTCGTGCCAGTGAGCTTGTCAAGAAAGCCGTGCCCTCTCCTAACACTTGTCTCAGATTGGCTTCTGTAATTTTTGCCATGCAGTATTTTAAAAAACAGTAATATGTCACACAATATGTTTATTTATATTTATTATTGCTGCAGGCTGCTTTCCCAGTTCCATACTCCTTAAATGGAGAATGAGAGGGCATGGCATAGCACAAGCTTACTGGCATCAGATACTGTATCTACAGCCTATGAACATAAGCATTATATGATGGGTTGCTTTGTTGTTCTGAAGGCTGAAGTTACCTATTGCTCATTTAACCCTTTCGCGCACGGTACCGCGATTTGCGTTCATGTGGTGTGGTGTGCCAAAGCACAGGACCGCAAATCGTGTGAAAACGCGAAAGAAAACCAAAAAAAGTTTTCGGTCGATTTGCGTCAAATTTTGTAGCATTCTAGCAGCCACATGTCTCTCCCGAGGTAAGACTTTGGCAACACTGCAATGACTCCTATGTGCCTGTACGTAGCGATAGAATCTCAGCAGTGTTGCCAACCGTAGGGACATGTCCCTAAATGTAGTGATTTTTTACTGATTTTCAGAGCTGTAGGGACGCCCAGGCAAAATTTCTAAAAACGTAGGGACTTCTTGCATTCATTGATGTTTAGTATACTTTTTCTGTAAAACGAAAGTAGCAAATACACAATTTTCGTGTACCTCATGCAATATGCAATAGACCACCCTTCACTCTTTCATTTTCTTCGATGAAAACACTAGAAAACGGGGATCTCGTGGCTCAGCTGTTTGACTGACCGAGTCTTGGACCCGTAGTATGCAAGTCATCATCTTCCTCTTAAGCAAGTTAGTTTGGGAAGAGAGTGTGAGTCAATTTTGTCTTCTTTAGATGATGAGGAAAGTATTGACCATTTCAGGATGAGATATCTCTCCTTTTATCAAACTGCATTTGTTGAGCTCAAAAACAGGTTGCCTCTCTGATCCATTGTTTAAGTAAGGAATTTAAATTCATATCTCCTAAGATTGCATTGGATATGGATTTTAGGAAAACTTTACAGAAGTTAGACAATTTAGTAATGAAATATGGGCATCCGTTAGAATCTCGGAGTGATGTTTAGCAAGAATGGGAGAATTTGCCAGCATATTTCAGTGCTGAAGAACGTAATCTGCTTCTTAAGAAAAACTGTGAAGAACTCTGGTTGCATCTTTTCAAATTAAGGAATTTTTCAGACCAGTATGTTTTTATGAATCTTGCCGTTCTAGCAAAGCTCATTCTAACTTTGCCCCATTCAAATGCAGAAACAGAGGATCTTCTCTCTTATGGCAGATGCAAAGACAAAGAGAAATAGGATGGGACCTGAATTATTATATTCATTACTGTTTATCAATTCAAATATGAAATCCATGGATAAAAACTGTCTTGATTTTCCTAAGGAAATTCAAGAAAGGCATTTGTCACTGCATAACCAACAAATGTATGACCACAAAGAGTAATCCATTCAGTCCTGAGTTAAACATATTGCTATGATAATTACAGTATTACAATGACTGAGGTTGCAAGATCAGATAATCTTTATTTTAAAATAGTAGAATAGTATAATCTGTTTCATAGGAGCTGAAGATTAATACTGAAAGAAATAATTTACTTTTATGAGACATATAAGGTCCTTAAGGGATTGTTGCTGGAATAAAACTCTTTAAATTCATTTTCTCTAATAAACGTTAATCTCATTGCATTAATTATTTGGTTTCCCCATGAAGATTACATTATTAAAAATGAATTTCTTACAGAAATGTATGTTTAATTATGTAGGGACAGGCGTAGGGACTTTTGCCTTTATATGTAGGGACATGTAGGGACTTTTCGTGACTTCTGTAGGGATATTTAGTCTAAAAAGGAATTTTCAGGTTGGCAACACTGAATCTCAGTGCTCCACTAGCAGCCAGACAGCAAGGTCGTGCTGTGTTGTGTTGTCCCTTTAAATCTGCCATTTTTCCCCTCCCACCCGATTCTGAAACCATTATTGAAATATTGTGACTGTACAGTGTTTTTGACTATACTGTGAAGTGATTGTGTCTATTGAACATAGATATATTGTTTGTAAAGCATTGGGGCCCGTTATCAGCTGTTAGGCCTAGAGGCAGAGTCTGGTTTGTTATAGCGGGGTTTCCACTCACCCTGCCCGTAAAATGATGTATTTTACCCTTATAGTGAAGACATTACTTATATCTGTGAAACATATAGTGCCTGGATTAGTGAAATAACTGACCTACCATAGCAGGCATTATGTTATGCCATAGAGATAACATAGACATATGGATTAGTTGCTACGGGAACAGGCGGTCTCTTCCGCCATACAGTAGGGAAGGGAAAAACAGAAGAGGCTGGGATGGAATCATGTGATAGTGTTTTATATTGCATATGGTTTAGTGTGAAATATACTTATAAAATAGTGTAGCGAGTGTTCACCGAGAAATGTTGCGTGCATTGACTGACAGCGGAAAGTTACGTAATGATCAGAGACAAGAAAATACGCCACACAGCGACACATATATGACATTATATACGTATGTCGTGCAGCGAATGTTCGTGGAGAAATCTGCTGTGTGCATCGCATGTGTCAGGCAAACGTGGTGCAAGGAACAGAGAATACGCCACACACACACACACACACACACACACACACACACACACACACACACACACACACACACACACACACACACACACACACACACACTCACTCACGCACCCATGAACACACAAAACTCACACACTACCTAACTCATCTTCAATTCCTTCAAGTTCCTGCCAGCAGCTCAACACCTCTGGAGCAAGTGAGTTATCCATATTTTGTTGATTTGTACATTGACCTGTTTCTACATTTCTATATTTTTTTCACAAATAAGTATTGTTTTTTTACATATACACATATGAGATGGAAGAAAGTTCAGCTTTAGCAAAAAGACTAGTGGAAATGTCGAGTTACTGAGAGCACTATCAAAGAGCTTATGATATTTCTCGTGTATAATTTGAGTAAAAAATAATAATAATAAAACGTAAGAGCGAAAATATGTACGTATTCGTGGGGCAGGGAAATTGAGCGTTTTTATCTCGCTTGCGGGCGAGGAAGTGTTCTATCTTTGTCGTCCATTTACTCCAAAATTATTGAACGTATCGATTTCCTGTAAGAACCGTGATGAAGATCAGTGAATTCTACATATGTACAGGACATAATTATGTAATTTCTCTAATGAAAAGTTGTGGTTACGTAGGCGGTTATTGTGCACGCATGACGAAAGTGCACCGCGGCCGCGAGTACCCTGTAGTTTTTTTGCGATTTACTCGGAAACTATGAAGCGTATCAAAACAAAAAGGTATCAACAGAAAGCTTATGAAATTCTACATAAGATTATGTAATAAAAACATAAGGAGTGCGAGAAAACTTCTGCAGTATACCTCCCTGAAATTTTTTTTTTTTTTTACAAAAATGGCTTTTAGTTTTTGGCTATTTTCTCGAAAACTACAAATCGCATCACAACCGGACATACCTCATTAGAAAGCCAATGAAATTCTATATCAAAACTTATAATAACATTTTTCTGTATGATGGAAAACACTCGAACGACGATGTTGGGAAGTAAGATCAACGTTCCAAAAATGTTTATTTACGGCGGACTTGTGTACTTTTATTCGTATTTTTCTGGTTTTTCTTTTGGCTTATCAGCTAGAACAAACATCGGCGAATAAGATGATGTGAGTTTCAGGGCAACATTTTGAGGTTTGGGTGGCGAAAATGAGGCAAGAATACATGTAATTTGCGTACCGCCGGCTGCCAGCGGAGCGCGCGGGGGAGTAAAATCGTGAGCCATGAAACTTTTAATAAAACTTACCGTGCGCGAAAGGGTTAAGTATGATGATCATGTTTTGGTGGGGGATGGGGGATAGAAAGAGGGTGCTGGGGGTGTACGGTGGGCAGGAGAGACAATGATGGTTGTGGTAGGTGGGGCAGGAGAGACAATGGTGGTTGTGGTAGGCGGGGTAATGTGTGGTCAGTGCACTTTGTGAAGAGAGTTATAGGTTGGCCTGTACGGGTGTGGTGAATTAATGTTTGATACAGTAATAGCATAACTTACTTTAAAAAAGTAAGCACACACCACTCTTCTATGTCTGATATTTTACAACGCAGGTATAAACACATCACGGAAAGGATGAATGCAGCAAATGGGTTATGATGTGCATCAGGATACTTTCCAAGTTACCTACTACTTTAATGGATGATGAGAATGCATCACCAAAGTGATCAACAGATATGAAGAAGATAATACTGAGCATTACAGGAGCTGCTGATAACACACACTAGCCACAAAAGTACCCATTGAGAAACATTTGTTGCACCAATTCCTGAAGTTTGACGTGTCTTGAATCTTGAAAGCTAAGTAAACGTGTGATTTGTGGATTAAATTACAGTATATATGACTTTTTAATTTTAGATGAATCCTGAGGTACTAGATATATGAGTCATGCATATTTACATTCTTCATGCTGTTCTTGTGTTTGGAGAGTTTTTATAAATAGATCATCACCATGCCCAAATTGGCAAACCTACAATGCCCATTTATCACTGACATCTTAATCCCACCTCACAGCACCATCAACCAGCATCTCCACCCGCCCCCCTCATCTCACCATTTTCCTGCCCCTCAACAGGGAAAATGAAAGAGAGATATATTCCCATCATCTGCTGACATGCTTCATAAAATGCCCAACTTCACTGTATGTACTCATCCTGACCCCTCCCTGTCCCCACACCATCTTAGCCCATCTCATCCACTCTTTTCTGCCCACTCATCCCATTTATTTTTTCCTCACTTGGACTTTTTATCCAAGGAAGAAAGAACCAAAGACTGGATGCCTGTTGGTATATCTTTCCAGTAAAAACAACAAAAGCAAGACAGTTTCAACATCCGTTCTCTTCGAGATACTTGGGCATATTGTGTTTAAAAGACTAGAGGTCATAAGCAGAGGAAAATACAGACTAGGGAAGACATTTGCGGAGTTGGGTTTGCCAGCGTACCTACACCACCCATCTCGAGAGCATACTTCCCTGTTGATGACTCCATCCTTCACCTTTCCACCCACTTCCCACAGTGTCCATCACAGCAATTACTTCAGCAAACATGGGATGGGGTTATGGCACGCCAAATTTCTGACCTGGTTCATATCTCTGTTAGGGGTAAAAGTAACCCTGTTGTTTTTAATGGATCCAAAACCCAGTTACTACAGCTTTCAACCCAGCAAAATCTTCCACAGGAATATTCTTTAATATTAACAACATCCATCTCAATCCTACATCATCTCTGAACCTACTTGGGGATTCATTCTCTTGTGATTCATCTTGAAAAGATCCTAAACCTCACTGACTTTGTTCCTTTTACACCCCCTGCACAGCTGTTGACACTGTACAGGAGTTTTATCCGGCCCTGGGTAGAGTATAACTCACAAGTGTGGGGGCTCCCTACATTCAACTTTTCTCAACAGGGTGGAGTCAAAGGCTTTTCATCTCATTAACTCTCTTCTTCGTACTGACTTCCTCCAGCTTATATTTCTCTGCCGCACTTTCGCTTCTTTATCTCTTTTTCCATCTGCATTAGTGGTCATTGCTCTTCTTAACTCCCTGCTTGCATTTCCTCTCCATTCAGCGGTGGCTGAATCGGTAGAGAGTTGGCCTGCAGTCCCAGTGAACCCAGGTTCAAATTCAAGCTGGGGCAGGGAACAGTCTAGGGATCTGAATTTCATTAATTCAGACTTTAGAAGACCCGCCGACATGTAAAAATACCCCTGCTAATACCAATACACTAGTCCTATATGAGACAGCCCTAGCATGTATTCAGTATGGACGGTGGGTGTTAGTGCCGCAGTGGTGACATGTGGAGGTGTATGGATGTAGGAGGAATACTGGCCCTTGGTAACGGGCTGTGAAACCTATGCCCAGAGTCAGACACACACACAAAAAAAAAAATCTGCCCATCTTTCAAACGCAAGAGTTAACCGATACTCCCAGTCTTCGTGTATGCAACAGTCCAACTATGGAACCGTCTTCATCCGTTTGTATTTCCCTCTGCATATGACCTCTGATGTTTTAAACAGAATGTGTCCAGGTATGTCAAAATGAACGTATCTTGAATTTAGCTTTCTACAGAAGACCCTCACTATAACGAAGCCGGGTATAGCAGATATTGGATTTAACAGACGCCACGAAGCCCACCAAACCTTTGTCGGTTACAACAAATAATGTCCATTAATTGGGACACAATGGACTGCAATGCAGCCAGGCCTCGCTATAAGTTTGTTTGGTATGTGATAATTCGCTAGACCGATGAACTAAAAGTTAGACCCAGTTTTGTGATAATGATATCAAAATTAGCTAGAATAATAATTGTGATGCATACTTATGACAATCCCATCTGGCGAAAGTATGGCTAGAGTATTTGCACACATTCACGGGGTTCCCGGCGGTGTAGAACATCCCTCATGAAATCCTCGACCTCTCACAGAAGATGGGGTTTAAGGAGGACGATGAAGATGTTCAAGAGGTCCAGGACAATCATACTGAGCAACTTTCAACAGGGGAGGTCACTGAGTGAAGGGGACAGGTGGTGAAGGCACAGGAAGGTGGTGAGGCCGGTGGAGTGGACGAGGCCCTTTGTGTTCGGGACATCAAGACCTTGAAGGATTTCCTTGCAAAGATGGATGAGGCAATATCATACATCCAGTACATGGACCTGAGCCCGACAAGGAGTGAAGTGGTGAAGTATAGTATAGTGCAGTACTTGAGGTCATACAGGAAGTGCTTGACAACTAAGAAAAAGGCAGAGCGGCAAGCCACCATCACCACCTTCTTCACCCTTGTGACCAGCACTGAGGAAGAGCCAAGGTCATCAACAAATGAGGTGAAAATGCAAAATCCCGCCTTACCTGCCTCCATCATGCCTGTCTCGTCTTTGTTGGCACCTCTCTTACCCCTGTGCTGCCCTGCCACCACACTGCCGTGCTCTCCAGCCTCCACACTGCCATGCTTTCCCTCAGACTCACCGATTTGCTTTCTCTCAAGCTCACCGCATTGCACTCCCTCTGTCTCACTGCATTACTCTCTTTTGGCCTCACTGCTTCGCTCTCCCCATCTCTTCGCCTCCTCCTGAGGATCTGGAGTGATTGTCCAGGTCCTCCAGCGCTCTCCCAAGGGGAGACCCTTGGTTATGACTCAGACCATCCTAGGACATACTTCAGGATGGTGGCAGAGGTTTCTTTTAGGTTTCATGGTCCTAGGCACTCCCTCCTTATTTCCTTTGAACCCAAGGTATTTCGACCTCACTGTACGATAAACTGTTATGCAATGAGTTTTCGCTTGATGCATTATCATTGTTCAGCAAGGCACGAATGCACATGTGTTTCCTATCCTTTTTACTTCGACCTGGCCTGAAATTGCCCTCTCCCCATTGCGATTGCTGAGTTGTAATAGCAGACTATAGTAATACTGTACTAATCATGAAGAAGTGTTATTACAAGGATGAATTCCTCCAATGCTTTTGAAAAATTGTTCCCAAGGTTTACAGGCCAATAGCTATCACATCTTTTCTTGGTAATGTATTTGAGCTTCTTATTAGCAAGCACATTGTTAAACATCTTGAATCCAGCAGCTTAACTATTGACAGATAGTATGGTTTTCGCCATGAAAGAATCACTGTTGATATACCCAATTTCTTAAATCATACCGTATGTCAGTCAGTGACCGACGTGGAGATACCCATGCAGTAGCCCTTGATATTTTTACAGTTTTTGACAGTGTGGCACTGTTCCCTACCATCCAAAGTCCCTTACTGCGGCTTATCATCTTTTGTCCCACGGGTTTCCTATCTAGGCAACAGAAATTTAAAAGTCTGTCTGTTTATTGCCAGATACCTTAATCCCGTAAATGGTGGCCACAAACAGGTTGCCTCCGTGTCTCCCTGTCCCCTGCCATACCCTGCCCTCCCCACAGCTCACATCCCCCCCTCTCATATACCGCTCCACTCCGTCCTTCCATCTCATCCTCGGTCTCCGCCTCCCTCTTCCCCCCCCTCCACCTGATTCACATACACTCTCCTTGTTAGTCTCTCACTCTCCATCCTCTGCACTTGATCAGTTCTTTCTTGGTCCATGGCCCACCTTTCCACAAAATTTCATTGAAATTCAGTGAGAACTTTTTGAGATACTGTGCGGGATACTCTGGATCCGGATCCAGGTCCGGCCCAAAATTTAAAAATTTCTTCCTTGGCCGATGGTCCACCCATCCACAAAATTTCATCAAAATCCATTCATAACTTTTTGAGTAATCCTGCTAACAGACAGACATACACTAACAAACAGACAAACAAACCAGTGCCAGCAAAAACATAACCTCCTTGGTGGAGGTAATAATTCGTGTACCGTTGCTTATTTCCAGCACTGATCTGATTCGGTATGATCATGTATGAACTCATACAGCACCCATCTGAATAAAAAGATTCACTTTGCTCACGAAGCAGTGTCTCGGAGATAAGACTAATCTAGTCATCCCATTCTATTCGCTGCCTGTTAGTGGAAATGAAACTCGTGGCTGTTTTACGTCTAGGACATAAGTAATGAGTGGAATAAGGTCTGTTACTTCTTGAAAAACTGCCACCATTCCGCGCTGAACGTCATCATGCCTTACGGATATTGGAGGGTGGCATTTATCAGCTTGAGGTAGCCCATAGTTTGGGGTGTCGTCATTCAGCGATTATCACGTTCATCCAGAGGCATCATGAAACAGGCTCAGATGACATCCGACAGCTTCCTGGAAGAGTACATGTCACAACGGAACGTCAAGATCACTACATCCGGATGCTGCATCTCAAGGACAGATTCCGGTTGGCAGCATAAGCAGCACCTGAGACTCCTGGTCGACATACTTATCGGATAAACAGGTCCACCATACGGGGACGACTACGGCCTTTTGTCCTAAACGTACGTAGACCCGTAAGGGGTTTGGATCTCTTACTCGCCCGTCGTTGGAACTCACTACAGTGGTGTAGCCAACATGAACGTAGGACCAGAAGACAGTGGAATGATGTTTTCTTCACTGACGAAAGTCGTTTCTGCGTGGATCATCTGACGGACGTCTGCGTGTTTGGAGGCGACGTAATGAACTTTATGCAAACTGTTGTGTGCGACAGGGTAATAGCTGTGGTGGACCTGGCATCATGGCATGGACAGGCATTCCAGCCGACTACAAAACACCTAGTGATCATCATAAGCAACCTGACGGCTCGAAGATACGTCGACAGTGTTCTCAGGCCCCATGTGATCCGTTTCTACGCGACCATCCAGGTGTAACAACGTCGCAACAAGATAACGCTCGTCAACATGCTGCTCGTGTCACAACTGAGTTTCTGCATGCTGAGAATGTCAACATATTGCCATGGCTTGGCTTTTCACCTGATTTAAACTCAACTGAACATGTGTGAGATTATCTTAAGAGGCACCTATCGTCACTTAACCTCAAACCACAAAACAGACGACGCTTGATCCAGGTAATGCAAGAAGTGTGGGAAAGGCTTCCACAGTACACACTGTGTGAACTGGTGTCCAGTCTGAGCCGTAGGATTACATCTAGTATGGCCGCAAATGGTGGCCACACCTCGTACCGCCTGACACACGTAGTGTGGAATTGCTTGTCTAGGGGTCAAGTCACTAATGTACTGATGACTGTTTATGTAATGAATTTCTTGCCCTTATATTCTGTCGTAAATTTGTAGGAGATATTGATGGACTCACTCTGTGAACTACATTTAGATAGGTCGAACTTGCTGGTGCGTTTTCACGGACTCAGTATATAAAAATCTTTGTACGAGTATTTTGAGCTCAAGGAAGCACAGCAGCCAAAGGGTTAAAGAACTTTCAAGAACTGTGGTGTTCCTTACAGTATAGGATATGGTGTTCATTATTAGAGAGAGGTAAATAGACATAACCTACTTTTTTCCCCTTATATATGAACCTTCCAGAAATTTCCAACAAACGGTGCGAAGGCAGTTAAATTTGAAGTATTTTGGTATCTACTGCTTTTGAGGGCCTTACAAAAGTTCTTCAAGCTATCATGAGATAAGACGGACAAGGAAATGTACTCTTATCAATCCCACGTCAATAGAGACATTGCTTTTGTGCACAGATGATCAACTCTGATAAACTGAAGGTCTGTGGGACGTATTCATGAGGGTTTAAGAGGCTCTCTGCTTACTTTACTTAACCTCTTGATTTTTGGGAGAGTGATAGTCAATATTCTCATGTATGTTGCTAATGCAGTACATTAGTATTAAAAAATAAGTACGGGATGCCTACCAACTACTCACTTTTGTAGTGATACCTTGAAGTGACTGCACTGAGCTTAAAGTCGAAGGATTGTCTGTAACTCAAGAAACAGTTTACATCTTGTGGTAACCATATAACCAACAGATAGACACCTGGTGGTCTAGTGAGTAATGGTTCTCCTGTCAGATGCGGCCATAAGGGTTTACATCTGAAGTGCAGTTAGGGTTTACTGCTCACAGAATGCCACTCAGGGTTAATCAACTGGTCACTCGCCTTGAATATCTCGACTGAGTAGTCTAGCTCTGAGTCTTTTGTTCCTGATGGGGAACGCAAAGGATTAGATAGTGGATGGGAGGATGGAGAATTGTGAAGTGTAATATACAAAATAAAATCACTAAGGGGAAGTGCTAGAAAGTCTCCCAACCGCCTCCCCCCCCCCTGCAAAAAAAAATCAATAAGATTATAATGATTCAAAAACTTTAATAAAAACTGATCTTGTTAACATTTTCAGTCAGAAGATGTATGAATTCGGCTAATTATTTCAGTCAGAGGATGTTTGAATATGGTTAATTCTTGCCTCTTCCAGACAGTTTTATTCAGCTTAAGACAGCCTGTTTGAATAGGAAGCATAAGATACAGCCCTCATAAAATTAGTTTCTACAAGGGGGCTCTGAATAAGATCTCTGGTAACTGCGAGAATGAACTACAAAAAAAAAAAAAATCTCTCTATTGAAAGGGAACAACACCTTTACTACAGTGGCCATTTTTTCCTCTTGTTCTTACCACTAGACAGGTTTACTCACCTGAGGGAATGACATCTGCTAAGGAATGTATTAGTGGAAACTCTCTCATTACTAGAGGTCTGCTCTGAGTTTAATAAAACTGTTTGATGGTAGTAAGAATGAAATAAGTACAAAGCTACTAGGTGTGGAAACTGCAGGGCCTTTTGGTTAATGCAAATGACCTTCCTTTGAGTATGGTGGATTGTGTGGTGTCGTGTAGCTTCGGTAAAGTCATTAGAATTGAAGCACCTTGTTCGAAAAAATTTAGTAAGAGAGATGGACAGTTGCTCCTTCATCTAAAAAAAAAATAAAAGTATCAACACTACTGATGTTATTCTTGATGTCTGGACAGTATTTCACCATTTAGGTACAGTCTTATACTGTGTACACATTCTCGTCCTTCCTTTTTGTTTCTCTCATACAACCGTCCAAATAATATAGTTCATCCATCTATCATCCAGTTCTTTACTATCCCACCAAGGGTATAACGGTCAGAGGCTATCGGCTACTCATTCCAGACATTTCTGGCATGGGCTTGCTCCTGAGTAATAGAATTTTGAAATTTCCACCCTCTCCATTAATAGCCAGGAAGTCTTGTGTATTTTGTTCTTACTTCCACCTTCCTCTCATTCAGCATAGAACAGACACCTGGTGAAAATGAGTTAGAAACATTCCATAAACCTTTTCAGTCCGGTTATTATTGTTTATACCTCATTCTTATTACCTCCAAACGACTGTACTCAACTTAGGAAAGATATCTCAGAGTGAACAGGTTAACAAACACTATCTAGCAGCTTCATTTTGGAAAGCCTGACCTGATCTAAACAAGAAGGGGTGCTCAGCGAGTTCAACACCCACCCTCTACAGCTGCACTAAGAACCAAACCTTTCATTTTACCCTGTCAGTTTGACTTGCAACTGATTTTTCTCAGGACTGAATGACCACAACCTTCCACTTTCCACCAACTTTTGTCCACACTGGATAAAAGCGGTTTGAGTAATCGTATGAATGTAAGAATGTAATAAGGTCAAGAGGAAAAATTTGTCATCGGAGGGAAGGATTCAACGCCTTCAATAGTAAATTGTTATATTTTTTTCTTTGCTACCCCCAGATTTCATTCGGTTTACGAGAGACCTTCGTATGGCTGACTAGTTTCATCTGACGGAAGAATGTTACCTTGCTATATTGAATGTTGAGCTGTTATAGGACATGGCTGGTAAAGCTGTTGTTAGCTACGAAGAAATGGTAAGGAAATGATGCATTGAATGA